>CAUYRT010098552.1:0-26938 GCA_963574885.1 Lepilemur ruficaudatus
AATTGAATTTTGGGAGAGCATCATTTTGGCTTTTAGAATTGAGGATGAGGAGCTGAGGAGAAGTTGACCTGTAACTCTCCAGGGTCTGACAACTCCAGCTAAGAGCTGAACTACTCTCATGGCATCAGTCAAGGTCACCAATTCACAAAGCAGACTTACCTGTGGAGTCTCATCTGATCATCACCCAGCAGATGAGAGCAGAAGCCCTAAGCAGGTGTCTGGAACCGTGCTGTTTGCAGCCTCTCACGAGTGCCCGCAGACCCTCCTTGTTCCCTTATGTGACCTCTTCCCACTTGTTCTTCTGCTGTGGACGCCTGTCCTGGCCTTGTCGAGCCAGCGAGCTCCCACCTGTCCTTCCAAGGAGCAGCTTCCCCCCAGCTGCTGGGAGGTCAGCAGGTGTTGCTTGGGGCCAGCCAGGTCCTGGAGAGGATGTGAGATTGTGCAGTCCTCGAGATGGTCCTGGCCTGCAGGCTGGTGGGTGGAGCATGGACTCAATTTCCCCTCCTGGGAGGCTCATGAAGGGCTGGGCAGTGGCAGCAGCCTGAGCTATGGAATCTGGTGGCCAGCACACTGGGCTCCTGCCTTCTCTCCTGCAGTAAGCAAGTTTACCACCAAAGGGAAAACCCCACTCAGAACTCCCCCAAAGCAATTGGCCATCTTGTCCATTTTTGATGAGATATAATTGTGGACAAGAAAGAGTCTCTTGAGGCTTACAATGGAAGCTGACTCCACACCGACTTTGCGGTTGGGGTCCACTTTTCCTGGTTACACCTTCTATGGATGCCCTCAGTGACCCATGGGGCAGCCCCTCTTCATACCTAGGCTTGTTCCTAACCTAGAGCTGCTCTCCCCTCCTCACCTTGCTCTGTGCATCTTCAGAGGCCTGGACGACCCTCAGGGCACACCGAGGCCCTGCTTGGGCACTTGACCCCACGCTGGGCTGGCCCTGCCCCATCCAGCTGAGCCTGCGTTACTGCTCTTTGATAGGAAACCAGCCCTACACATAGATCGCAGCCCTCAGTTAAAGTACGAGCAAGGAAAGGCCGAGGCTGGGGCCCACCAGCTGCCCGGACTCCTGCCGTGCGCTAGGCACAGCGCTGGGAGGTGGAGGGACAGGTGAGACAGGCACGCGGCTGGGCGGCAAAGGGAAGAACCGAGGTGACCCATGGCAAAGCCACTGCCCTCCTATAAGAGCTGACCTCCGCGTGTGATGACATCCCTGCTGACCATGGGTGGAAGAATCAATGGTAGCGTCAGTTTATAACCAGCCTCCGGCAACTCCGTAAGGGCAGGAATGTTATTTATTACTATTTTCCAGAAGAGCAAACAAGCTCATACAGTTTAAGTGACTCGTCCAACATCAGTTACTAAGTAAGGAGCAGAGTTGAGGTTTGAAACAAGGTTTGCCAGAGAGCAAAGGCTGCTCCGGGCCAAGCTGCTTCTGACCACGGCCCCACTGTGCTCCGAGGCACGAACGTGGGTTTCGGGGGCAGTACTATGTGCATTGACCACCAGGTGGCGCCCCGATGCCACAGTTGGGGCCCCTCTAAGAAGGAAATGCGGGGCCGTCCTGGGGGGCGGAGGAGGGCCCTGCCGAGTGGCTTCTGTGACTCTCACACAGCCCTGTCCAAAGACCCAGGGGTGTCCCAGGCTTGAACCAGGACGAGCCCTGCACGGCGGCAGACACCAAGTGCGGGGCCTCACCCGCGGGTCTGTGTCCCAGTTATCTTCCAGGAAATGGTACTTTACAGAAGGAAGGCTTCAAATGGGGGATTGTTTCTTGGAGAATTAATTTTAGAAGTTCAGGGTATGCATTCTCAGATCCCCATTCAGCACTTATCCATTCGCACCGCCCCAAACATATTTAATGACAAAAGGCATAATACATGAGAAAATAGTAAAACAAAACAAAACAAACCAAGCACACTTCTACCTTTTTTAAATCAAAGTTTACCTACATCAATCCACAAAAAACTACCTGCACAGTACGTGACTGGCAGCGCCGTGGGCGTGTGCGTGGCCCCTCAGCCCGTGGCCCCGCGGCCCGTGGCCTGCCTGGTTTCCCGGTTCCGGCCGAGCCCGCAGGTGGCGCTCCCCACGGCAGGCGGTTCGCGATAGGATGCCGCCTCCTACCTTCTAACCTTGTGTAAAGTGCAAAGTCAGGTGTGCAGGAGGGGTCACTTCCTTCATTTTCCAGAGCTCGACTGGGCGTTTAGTTCTGTGTCTGCTCCGCGGGGATGCTGGGCCTCGGCGGCGCAGGGCACGCGGGGAGCACCGTAGGGCACGCGGGGAGCACCGCAGAGCGCAGGAGGGAAGGGTCTGGTCTGGGCTTGTGTGTGAGAGAGTCTGGTCTTGGACAGGATCTGAGGCACCCACTGTGAGAGGGCCCACTCTGCTCCCGGCGGCCCTTTAGGGCCCTGCGTTGTCCCTGCAGCTTCTACCCGCCCCCCTTGGGTTCGCAGGGAAAGCAGGCGATTGCCTCTGCGGATGGCGGGCATGGGTGTCTCCGCAAAGCCGTGGTTGTGTCTTGACACTCGGGGGTGCTCTGTGGAGGGGCGTGAGCTCCGGTACCCTCTGCCCTTGGGTCCCGGGAGCCTATCTGGGGCTTCTCAGTTCGGTGGCTCTCCCTGTCTCTCCATCCCCACCGCAGGCTGGGCACCCCTGTTCCCCTCCCCCGGCTCCCCTGTAGCGTCTTACCTGACCAGGAATGGGCTTCCTCTCAGAACAGCAGACGTTGGGAGAGGCCAGGAAAGACTAGCGCGGTGGTTCTCCACAGCCTGCACACATTTTCATTGGTGCCAATGATGCTGGGCGTGCGTGGCTTTTAGAGGGCAGGTGCGCCCTGCAGTACAGAGGGAGGTCAGTACCAGGAAGAGGGGGTCTCTCCCTGCGCACAGCACCCCGCTGGGAGACCACTGGGCTGGCAGGACACTGGCTCCCCCTGCAGCACCCTCCCCCGGAGCAGGAGGAAGGGGCGCTTCAAGGAGAGGTGGCCAGCCGTCCCAGGCCAGGGCTCTCCCCAGCAGGGGTGGGCGCAGGCGGGTAGGAGTGAAGACTGTCAGCTGTAGGCGCGTGCTTCTGGAGTGGGGGACTTGGAGTCAGCCTCAGTCTGGCAGGGCCTGGGGAGGACGGACACCGAGAGGGCGAGGGCCCGAGGGGCAGTCCTCACATGCATCTTCCTGCCCCTCCGGTCCAGGCTGAGAGCTGCGTCTGGGTGTTGTTTGAAAAGCCATTTTATTTTGGAGAATTTTGAACCCACAACAAAGTGGACAGAGGAGAGTAATGACCCCCTGGTCCCGCCTACCCACACCCCCACCTACCCCTCTCTCCCGCATTGCTTTGAAGCAAATCCCAGCATCACATCATTGTACCCAAGTGTATTTCAGTACACGTCTGACTTGTACATGACACCCGGGCTCCAGCTTTCTTGTCCGAGGCGCAGAGCCGCCTTCCCAGTTCCTTTGCGTCAGGAGTTGCAACAGTGCCCCCGGTGACTGAGCGAGGCTTTCTCTCCTTTTCTTTCTTCACGTTTCATTTTGAAATAATTTCAGATTTACAGGAAAGTTGCGAAAATAGTACAAAGAATTCCCATTATACTCTTCACCCAGATTCCTCAAATATTAGCATCTTTCGTAAACACAGGACAACGCTCGGAACCAGGAAACCGACGTGGGCACCGAGCTGTTATGGAGCCCGCGGGTCTCGTTAAACCTCGCGCTCAATGGTCTGCTTCAATCCAGAAGAGCCTCTTGGTCTTGCTTTACCTTTTCTTTTTGAAGAGTACTGGCTAGTAATTTTGTAGCCTGTCCCTCCGTTGGGTTTTGCCTGATGTTTCCCATGATTAAGTTTGAGTTGCGCATTTTTACCAGGAACCTGGCAGAAGGGACGCTGCCTCCCTCTCAGTGGATCGTGCTGGGGCACATGACATCTGATTTCTCCATGATACAGTTACCATTTTTTCCCTTTGTAGCTCTTATGCATACGTGGTGAGATAATTTGAGACTACGTAAATATCTTGTTTCTTATTTTTTTGCCTACTAGTGTTAGTATTCATTTATGATTCTTGTGCAAAATAATTATTCCTGAGGTGTTTACCAAACAGCCATTTTTCTATGTCCATCATTCCTTCTATATTAACACATGAAATTCTTCTGTGAGGAAGAGCTTTCCTTTCTGCCACATGTATGTATTCATTTCTTTATCTCTTTATATCCATGTAGACTCGTGGATTCCTATTCTATGGCTTATGGTTGCTATTATTATTTATTTTGTTATTCAACTGTCCCAGTTTGGCCATTGGGACCTCCTTCAAATGGCTTCTCTGTGCTTTGGCCATGAGCTTATCATTTTTAGAGCACTTCCTCCTTTCCTAGCACCACAAGATGCTCCAGGATCATGTTTTACTTTCTTTGCCCCTGCCCTGGAATGAGCTGTTCTCTAAGAAAACAGAAAAAAGAAAGCCCTGGCTCCTTTCATTGAGAATGGTATTTAGAAATCAAGATCCGAGCACTGGTTGTGCTCACTGCTTCTAGGCCCTCCCAGCAGATAGAGCTGGGAAATCCCCCCCCACGCCTTTATCTGCATATATGTTAGAAACCAAGAATTCATACTGATGCCCCAATTCCAATCCAGCACCGCACGGTTCATTTTCTAACCTTCTCCCTTTCCCTATTTGCAACTCTTTTCTCAACTTGGAGTACTGGGATCTCATTATCCATAATCTATGTACTCATTTGCTCAGTTCTAGGATGCACACAAAATAGTGTCAGAATCGCTTACCCATATGCCTGTGAAAAATCCACATACTAACTAGGACATTATATATATATATATATCTTTTCATCTTTAGCCTTAGGAGATATAATCAAAATTCTGTTTCCCAAAGTTTCTTAAGTTAGTTTCACACTTCCTTCAGTGGAAGTGTGTGATTCTTTTGTAAAATAATTAGTTTCACTTATTTCGCTTGTATGCTATTTTGAGGATTCCTCCCATTTAAAAAAATTTTAAAAACTTTTGGGTACACGAAATACGAACGTGATTCTAAAAGTCAGAACTATTCAGAAAGATATACTCAGTGTTGCTCCCTCTAGCTCCTCTACACAGGTCCTATCATCCATCCAATTTCCACTCACCCCTGCAGGTGCCTATCCCCTGCAGGTACCCACCCCTGTAGGTACCCGCTGCTAAGGGACGCAGTCTCACTGGTTTCTAGTTCACTCTTTCTATGTTTCTTTTGCACAAAGAAGCAGGTATCTCTATGGGGTTTTTTCTTCCTCTCTTCCTTACATGAACAGTAGAATGTTATAAATACTCTTTCGTACTTGACTTTTTAAATTTATTTAACAATATAGTGTAGGAATCACTTCATCCTCAAGTCTCCTTTAATCCAAATTCTCCTCTTCACAGTCTCCTTGTCCCTACATAACTCATTTGTTGGAGGAACTGGCAGTTTGTCCTGCAGTGCTTCCCACAGTCTGGACTTTGCTGTTTGCACCCCCGTAGTGCAGTGTGACATCTTCCTCTGCCCCTGTCTTTTCTCATCTCGTCATTGGATCTAGAGGCTTGATTGGGTTCAAATTTGGTTTCTTGGGCAAAGGCTCACAGTTTAAAGGGATCCCTGGCAAAGCAAAGTTGGCCTCTGCATGGGTGCAAATGTGTGCCCACTGGGCCTGCTCTAGTGTGCCCAGGTCCTGCAAGCTCAGGGCTGGCTCCCTCAACACAAGCTCTGGCCTCTTTGTCCAAAGTGGGGGTTCCTTTCCTCCTGATGAACTTTTTGGTTTCTGGAGACAACCCTGGCAACTTGCCCAGAGTTTTTTATTCCTTAAACCAGGCAGGTCAGACTGTCCTTGTTTTCATCCTTTCCAGCCTAAGGGCAAAGGTGGAGAGGTTTTACCTATTTGTTGTGAAAATGCAACGGGCGATCCAGATCCTGGCTGTAATACCTGAGGTGGCCAGGAGAGGGTGATGTTACTCCCCGATAGGCTCCTGTCTTGGCAGGTGCTTGTCTGGGTTCCTGGACCGGCACCGTGGCAGGGACAGCCAGTGTCCACCACACAGGGGCTGCCCAGCCCCTTCTGGACAAGGTGCACCCTGGGGGTGCCCAGGTGCCCTCAGACTCGAGGGGAGCGGTGGTAGAAGGAGCGGGGCTGGGTGAAAGCCAGTCTCTCTTCAGGCCTTTGCACCCTGCTGCTCCCTCCCATGCCACCCAATGCAGATCGAGGATGCAAAGTGAGGCAGTGAAGGATGATGAATGGGTCATCTCACACTTTAAAAACCCAAACACAGTTGAGTCTTACTTTGCAGGCCCCTCTGTGGCAAGTGCCTTTAAAAAAAAAGTCTAACGTACTGATAAAAGAAGAACAAAACCCCCCAAACGGCCCCAAGTCCCATCAGAAGCAGCATGTCCCCTTTTTAAATGGGTGCGCTGTCTCCTTTGATCACGTGAGGTCACTGAACAGGCCGCCCCAGACTTCCAGCCTCAGTTTTCTCTGCAGCACACGCTGTCCTCTGACAGGCACTGTCCCTCACGCGAGGCTGTGCGGTCGCCAGTTCCCTGTGGAGTGAATGTCCGCCAGGGCAGGGCTGGAGATCGTCAGGTGAGGTGAGAGTGACTGAGGCATTCTAGAGGGAGGTGTTGTGTCCCCTGTGGTCCTGTGGGCTTCCAGAACTGGGGCTGGGGCGTCACCCCACACACCCCCTATGAACTGACAGTGGGGGCTGTCCCCTGCTGGAGATCGGGGTGAGGAGGGAGTGCTCAGAGGCTGCCTGGAGAGTGGCCGGCAGGCGGAAGGCGGCAAACACTCCCACCCTCGGTGCCTCCAGCCCCGCGGTGAGTGGGGCCCTGGCTGAGACCCCTGCCCTGGGGCTGGGGCCGTGGGGCGCCGGCGGTCCTATACCAACCGCCGTTAAATGTTTAGCAATGCTCAGAGCTATTGTTACAAATTAAATTCTATAAATTCACGATTAGATAAATTGTGCTAAAAACAAAGGGAGTGAAACTCAAAGTTCAGTCCCCCTACCCCCGGCCGCTTTTCTGCACTGTGTGTGCTCCTGCAGTGGTTCCTGCTGCTGTGTCGGGGGGTGGAAATGCTGTGCGTGGCTGTGCTGCCGCGCCTCTGTGTGTGACGTCCAGAGGCAGTTGGACGTGGGCAAAAGTGCAAGAACTGGCGTCAAACTGTCCCCGCTGCGAGCCTGGCTTCCATGGCCAGGGGATGGTCCTCCTGGGCTAAGCACACAGGTGGCTGGGGCTCTGCGGCCTGGCTTTTAGCAACTACCCCGCGGGGTGGCTGTGCAGGTCCTGCTCTGTCTTCTCCCCCTTTCTGCGGAGGCTCAGGGCCCCTCTGCTCTCGGCTGCCTCGGCTTGCCCTGGTTTAGAGGAGCTGGGCAGCTGGTGGCAGAAGGCTCAGGTGCAGCTAATGTGTGTGTGCTGAGCGCAGGCTCATATGGGCACCGGCAGGCCCCAGCTGGCTCCTCCACACAGCCGCTCTCGAGCAAGGGCTTGGCCTGAGTGAGGGATGGGCGGACCGAGGTTCTGAGAGGGGACTTGCCAGGGCCTGGCAGTCAGCATGTGGCAGCCCAGCATTGGTGTCCTCCCTGTTGGATGTGAGGTCGGTGCTGTCCTAAGCTGGTCCAAGAGCCCCTCTAGCCACAGCAGCAACGCGGTTGAGGGGGAGGTTCGAGTCGAGGCAGCTACCGCCACCCAGGCCACCAGGGCGTGGTCCAGGAATCCTGCCGTTCTGTCTACTCCTGAAGCTCCACCCTCAGAGCCTGACCCGTTGGGTCACACGTGTCCCCCCCCCCCAGGATGGAAGCGTCAGAGTGCCAACATCCTCCTCAGGGTTCTAAGGAGAAGCCAGCAGCGGGAGACGCCCAGAGGGGCCTGACAGTCGCCAGGGGCTGGGGTGAGGGGGATGGGAAGTCAGTGTTCAGTGGGTGGAGGGTCAAGTTTGCAAGATGAAAGGAGCTCGGTGGCTGGGTGGCGGTGGCTTGCACAACAATGTGAACGTACTTAATGTCACTGAACTGCACACTTAAAAATGGGTAAGATGCTAAATTCTATAATATGTGCATTTTACCACAAAAGGTTTAAAAATACGTCTAAAAAATGCAAAGGGGCTTGAAACAAGCCATGGAAGTGTAATAAGAAAATCCCAAAGGGGGAGGGAGGGTAGGGGCCAAGCCGGGGGGTCCGTGGGGTTCAGGAGGAGTCTGCTTTGTCTCCTGGCTGTGGGCACGTGCTCCACCACTCTGGGCCTCAGTCTGTCTGTCTGTAAGATGGATCCCAGGCCGTGAGCAGGAATATGTGGGGCGGTGGCCCGAAAGGTGGACCTGGGGCTTGGCAGACAGCCGGGGTGGCAGAACGCAGTTCCTGTGGGGCAGAGCCCCACTGCGAGAGGAACACAGTCTGTGTCTGGAGACCTGGTGTTCCGGCGCTCTCCAGCAACTCAGAGACCCAGTCTGTGGGGGGCGGAGCCAGAGGGCAGCGTGGCAGCACAGCCTCTCCAGGGAAGGCACCGGAGGCCCTGTGGCAGGAACTGAAGCAGGACCTCAAAGAAAGCTCAGCCTGGACCAGCAGCTGCCACAGAAACAACACCGTTTTATTTCTATCCAAATTCCAGTCTTGCTCCCAAAGGCCCTGAAGTGATTGCAACGATATGCAAACCACAGCAGCGGATACAATCCCAAGCGACACTGACACCGACACCGCTTGCCCCATGTCACTGTTATCCCTGTGACAGTGGGAAATGGGGCTCTGCACGTGCAGGATGTGCCTGCCGGTCGCTCAGGCCTGAGAGCCCCAGTGCACAGCCCCAGCCTGGCCATCACTCATGCCCAAGCAGGGACCAGGACCAGCCCTGACTGCTGGCTCCAGCATCCAAGCCCGGGAAAGAAAGTGCTTTCTCATTTAAATTGAACTTTTTTTTTTCTTTTGAGACAGAGCCTCACTTTGTTGCCCGGGCTAGAGTGCCGTAGCGTTAGCCTAGCTCACAGCAACCTCAAACTCCTGGGCTCAAGTGATCCTTCTGCCTCAGCCTCCCAAGTAGCTGTGACTACAGGCATGCGCCACCATGCGCGGCTAATTTTTTCTATATATATTTAGTTGGCCAACTAATTTCTTTCTATTTTTGGTAGAGACAGGGTCTCGCTCTTGCTCAGGCTGGTTTCGAATTCTTGACCTTGAGCAATCCACCCACCTCGGCCTCCCAGAGTGCTAGGATTACAGGCGTGAGCCACTGCGCCCGGCCTAAATTGAACTTTTAAAGCACAGCCTGCCTTATAGATTCCACAGTGGCCCTAGGGCCCCTGGGGCATCACCCACAGGGAGTTCGGTCCTTCCTTTCCTCCTACCCCTGCCCTCCCTGCTTCCTTCTTCCTTCCCTCCTTTCCTTAAAAGTTTCTTGAGCCTCCTCAGCCAGGAGCCAGGGCTCCTGGGTGGTCTGGTGGAACAGGCAGGTGACCAGAGCCTGTGCAGTGAAGGAGGCCAGGTGTGGGGTACTGGGGAGACAGCGTCCAGAGGCGGGAACAGTGTTCCCATGGAGAAGCAGGAGCAGGTGGCTGGAAAGCGCTGCCAGCCCAGGCCCTGCGTCTCCTAGGGGCTCAGGGTTCAAATGTGGCCTCTGCCACCTGCTCACCGCAGTTGGGCAGTTGGTTGTCAGTGACTCAACTTTCCCAGCCATAAGATAGGTCTAAGAAGAGCCACTTGGGGAGCAGAGGCACCACCTGTTTGGGAGTCACACAATTCCTGGCTTGAAATCCTTCTCACCTGCTTGGTCTGCAGCAAGGGGAGAGGGTCCCAGGGTGGGCACTTCAGCCTGAGGGTCCGAGACTGTCCACGGGAAGGAGGGCCCCTCATTCGTCCCCAGGTTGGTCCCCAGCCTGCCTAGTGCAGAGCCTCCCTTTCTCAGGACGGCCGGCTTACTGAAGCAGATAAATCAATCTGTCAAGAAGCAGCCTTGGAGAAAGAATCTCTCAACTCACTCAGCCAAGGAGCTCAAAAGGGGAATTGTTCTGGAGATGCAGAAGGAAACAACAGACACCTTCTTCCCTGGCTCTGCCTGCGGGGCCCCTCAGAGAGCACCTGTGGGCTCAGGGCCAGCCCAAGGACAGGCATGGCCGCCCCCGCTGGCTCCCGGAGCGGTGACAGGCCCAGGGCCGCCTGTCTGAGGGCGCAGGAGAGCCACTGTTTGGCTCCTGTCCAGATCCTGACTGGGAGAGATCCTTCTCAGAAACTCAGTCCCTGTCTGTTTAATGGGGCTGGAAGACCTGAACTGCCCATCGAAGGGGCACTCAGGGAGCGGTCTGGAGGTGTGAGTGCCCATCCCAGACAAGCTCCCAGAGATAGTGTGACTTTCAGAGCTGGAGGGCAGGGGGTGATGGGGACCTGGGAGACCCAACGACAGCCATGAGGGGATAACGACCCTCCAGGAACCAGATACCCTCAAGATGGAAAAAGAACTATCTTGGAGAATGAGGACAACTTGTTCCTGGAGGGAAGGAGGACAAACACTTGGGATCATTGCCAGCTCTGCCACCTACCCACTGTGCGACCTCGTGGAAGTCACTTGACCTCTCTGTGCACCGATTTCCTCACTGTAGGCTGGGCTTCTTGTGGGATCTTCCTGAGGCTTGCAGTGAGGATGGATTGATTGCTCTGTGTACCATGTGCCTGGCACATTGTGAACACTTGGTTAAGTGAGCACGTAGTAAATGCCAGTCACTATTATCTTGTAGAGTAATGATGACATATTGTCAAACATCATTCTGTGCACCTTTTCTCACTTAGCCCTCACTGCCACTCTGCATGATGGGTATCATTGTCCTCATTCTCCAGAGGAGGAAATGGAGGCTCCAAGAAGGGCCGAGCTGCCTGAGGCTTCACAACTTGCACCTGCAGTTGGTTAGAAGGGGCGCTTCCGGCTGCAAAGATGTCGCTGGTTCTACTGTACCCTGCAAGCGGGAGGGTGGGAAGCATAGCAGCCACTGAGGGGCAGGAGGGGCTGGACATGAGCCCAGCCCCCATCTCTGTCCCCCTGCTTTCCCCCCATAATGCCAGGACAAGAAACACCACGGCCCGTGCTGTGTGGCTAATCACAGCTTTGTCAAAGAGGCTGTGACCAGAAGTGGTCCTCGGAGGAGTGGGGAGAGGGAAGTGGAGGGAGAGGGAGGGAATGCACATTAGAAACACATCTACCTATGGGATCCAGGCATCTCGGCGCAGACCTGGGAAACTGTGATCTGTGACTCGAATCCCAGCAAGCAGGTGAACCCACTGCCCACCCCGCCCCCATGTCCCTACTCTTCCCTGGAAAGGACTGTTGTGAGTGGAAGGGCTCATCACAGACCAGAAGGATTTCCCAAGAGAGGTGGAGTGGGAAGCCCTCCGTGGGCGGCAGAAACGGTGAGTCAGCAGGTCGGAGGGTCCTCCTTTGGCAGGAAGGGGAGGTACAGGGACACAGCTCAGCCACCTGGAAACCCACGCAGCAACATCTGCTGACACATGAAAGGTGACAGCTCAGTGTCATCAGCCTGGGAGTGCCAGGATAACGTCACTGGGCCACGGCGGGGGAAGGCGGGTGTGGCACATGCCCCCTAACTTCCCAGGGGGAAAAGCTTGCCACTGTCAGGGACATGAAAGAACTGTCAAAGATCCATGAAACCAGCTACATGGATTGTGAAACTCTAGACTCACTTCTGTTTATTTTGTGACAATGTGGCATCACCTCTTCCATGTCACCCATCCCCAGCTCTTGCTTCTCCCCCAGCACGTTCCAATGGTGCCACACCCACACCTGGCGTTTGTGGCAGGAGTCACAGGAGGGGATGGGCCAGTGGTGGAATCCCAGGGTTGGGGAGAGTGTCATGGAGCAGGAGTCGAGAGGCAGGTGGGGAGTTATATTGCAGCAAAGGCCTGTAGCTGGTAAGGACCAGAGGCCAGGGATTGGTCAGTTACCAGCTGTCAGAGGCAGGCCAGTGGCCAAGGAGCAGTAAAGCCTTGAGCAAGGAGCTGTGAGTGAGGGGGAAGTGCACGCTCGGAGGACCAGCTGAGCTGGATGCTGTGAGCCGGGAGGTGAACATCATTATCTTGATCTTGCAGGTGAAGAAACTGAGGCTTTGAGGATTTGAGTAACTCACTAAAGGTCTTGCAGCTTCTAAGTGGCAAGGTCTGTGTGACAACACAATGAGGAGTCATGCCATAGAAGGGACTGGCCAAAGGCCAGTAGTCTGGGAGGATGGCCTGTGGCTTGGGGACAGACTGAAATGATGAGGGCTTGCTGGGAAGAAGGGGTGTGCCTGAGGTCTAGAATTATGAAGGCATTTGATCAGAGAAATATGGAACCCATCAGGTTCCAGGCCAGGGAGTCCCAAAGAGGTGCTAATGGAAATTAATGATGGCCGGTAACTAACAGCATTTCTTTAGAGGGTGGGTGACACATTTTGGAGCTCACTACTCTAGAAGATGACACAGGCTGAAACTAGAGAAAAGTTTCAAAATAAATCTACGGTAGGAGATACGAGAGACCATGAAGTGTCCATGGCATGAAGAAATTTTGAATGGGAGGCACAGGGAGGCTGGTCAGGGCTTGGTTGGCTGAGCTGCCCAGTAGGAAGGGGCTGGCTTTTGGAATTGGTTGCTTCCCCTTTAAAGAGGACAGAAACTTTTTCTGCTGGACAGCATCCATTCCCTTTCCCTAGTGTAAGCACCTCATCTTCCTTAGGGACCATCCTTCCTCTGCTTTCAGACCGTGTGGCTCTGTGACGTTGCCCTTGCCCCGAGCTCCAGGGGAGGAACGTGACTTAGGCATAGCCAGGCAGAGTGGCCATGTTGAGCTCAGGGAAAGGCCTGAGAGCCAATCCAGCCAGGGAGAATCAGCCCCAGCGAATTTGGGAACCTCTGGAAAAGGGGCTTTCTGGACCAGGCTTGCTTATCTGTCAAGGCAAGAGGTGGAGCTGCTGCAGGGCAGTCATCTTCGTGTATGTGCATGAGAGTGTGCAGGGGACATGGTGCAGGGGAGACTCGTGAATCAGATAAGTCTCCTCAGCATCCATCATCATTTCTTTCTCCAATGGCCCACTTGGCAACCCCCCTTCCTCCATTCTAGGGGAGCTGATGGAGCTCCACCCCAGATCAGGCCAGATAGCATATCTCATTCCCATGACCAGTCATTGGTGTGGAGATGGGCATGTGATCTAAGCTAGACCCATCAGAGTCTATCTTTGGACTTTTAGAGGAGCTATTGGAAAGGAGATCCTCTTTTGCTGGCCATATTTGAATCTGAAGGCATGGTAGAGTGTCTGCTTCTGCAGCTCTTTTGTCACCGTGAGGAGTCATCTTTCTGAGAACAGAGCCAGCACAGGGGACATGGATCCAAGGGATCAAAAAAGAGAGAAGTTAGGCTCTGAATTTTGGTTCCAAATTAAATTGACTAAAGCCAGCTATAACTCTGAACTTTTCAGTTTTGGGGCCAATTAATTTACTTTTTCTTAGGTCTGTTTATGTGAGCTTTTCTGTCAATTAAAACAGTCTTGAATAGAGTCAACAATGAAAATATTCCCATTTCAAAACTAGAAATAATTGAACAATCTAGAGTTGAACAAGATTTGAACAAAAAGAGACTGTAAAAATAAATATAATTAAAACATTAGAAAACAGTAACAAAATAAAAGGCAAATTCAAACAATAATCAAATAGGTTTCAAGAAACAGAAAATGTAGTGATTAATGTTAACAACCAGTGGATCAGTTAAAGAGATGATTAGATACGGCTGAAGAGAGAAGTGGGGACTTGGCATGTAGACCTTAAAAAACTGCACAACAAAGGAGATAGAAAGTATGACAGTGATGTTAAGAGACTGGTGGATGGAACAAGATGCTCCAGACACATATTCTCTCCAGAATGAGGGAATAGCTAAGAAAGATTGAAGAAGTACATCAAGTTCCAAACAGGTAATATAGAAACAATTCCACACCCAGACACGTCATTATAAAGCTGCAAACCCAGCAGACAGAGTGAAGAGACAGAGCAGTGAAAAAGAAATGATAATCAAGCTGATGGCAGACTTTTCAGCAGCAACAACTGATGCCAGGAGACAATGGGATAAAATCAGCATAGAATTAAAGACCTGAACTGAAGGTCATTGCCATCCAGCTAACAACCATTCCAGAGTGAGGATGAAATAGTTTCCAAAGAAAGGTTGAATGGGTTTATTACTCACAGCTTCTCATCTGAGAATTAGTAAATGATTTTCTTAGTAAGAAAAAAATTGAATCCAGAAAGAAGGGGTGTGATAGAGGTAGCAAAGCAAGCAAGAATTAGTAAGCATGTTGGTAGGTCTAAATAAATATTTATGGTAAAAAAAAAAGTACTAATTTGTGGGAGGGGGTTAAAAGTCAGGTGAAGGTGAAGGTGAAATACTATACAACTATGACATGAAAAATGTTGAACAGCCTGGGCAACATAGCAAGACCCCATCTCTACAAAAAATTAAAAAAATTAGCTGGGTGTGGGAGTACGTGCCTATAGTCCTAGCTACTTGGGAGGCTGAGGTGGGAGAATCATTTGAGCCCAAGAGCTTGGAGCTGTAGTGAGCTATGATGACGTCACTGCACCCTAGCCTGGGCAACAGAGACCCTGTTTCTAAAAAATAAAAAAAGTTATGTGGTTAATTAAAGTTGAATAACTGTAAAGCCCACATATCATTTAGCTGAAGGATAGAGACGCTGATTAGCCATAGGCATGCATGTTAAAATACAGTGGGCTAGCACTAAAATAATAATATAGAATGTACAACTTTCAAACCAGTGGGATGAAGAAACTAGAAGGAGCAAAGGGAACTCTATCAATACAATGAAGGTATAGAAAGAGAAAAAAAATAAAGAAAAAATACAAGGAAATCACAAAATTAGATGGTGAAAATAATTTCAGATGGTAAAATCTGAGAGAATCCTAGTGAATGTAGCCTCACATCTCTTCCTGCATGGCTGTCTTCAGCCTTTGGGGCCAGATGTTTGCATCTTTGTCTGCCGTCACTAGAGGGTCAGACCCTCCAGCACTGAGGCCTGTGCCACTCAGTCCTGTGGCTCCTGTCCCCTGAAGCGCAGTGCCTGGCCCTGGTTAGGTTTGTAAAATAACCCACTTGTTCATTTGAATTAAATTGAACAATGGAAGCAAAAAAAGAAATGGAGAAACCGAGGTCTTAGTAAATCATAGCCATAATAAAGCAACATAAGAGAGGACATTCAAATGTTGATAAACACATTCGACCCCACTGGAAATAAAAAATAGGTGAATTAAAGCTAAAGACAAAATTTTGTTGTTTTTCCTATCAATAGAAGATTTTAAAGTGACAATATTAAATGTCAGGGTAAGGAAAAGGTCTAACCCTAACCCTAACTCTGATGTTTAAGAGAGGATTTGTGCTTGGTTCTGGCGGCCTACCAGGCTAGGGGCCTCACAATCCCAGATCACCTTCATCCAAACAAATGTTGGGCTTCAGACTCAGTGGCAGTAGGAGGTGTGTTTGGTTCACGCTTACTGTTAGGGTGTAGCCCTTTGGGTCTCAGTTGGAAGCCTGGGATGTGGGCCCTGAATTCCAGTATTTGTTCCAGATCCTCATGAATCTGCCAAAAGCCCAAATCAGCCTCTCATCTGTGCCCTCGATTTCTTCAGGGGCTGCGGGAGGAAGGCGACTTCACACAGAGAACAGCATGCCGGGCTTCTCTCCGCTGCTAGATCGCGGCACCTCAATTCCTCACTGTTTGGGAGCCCTCTAACAGATGTCTCTTTTCTATTTCTATAGCTTTCCTGGTGGTTCTCAGCAGGAATCTGCCTCGACAGAGGAGACAGAGGTCATGATGGCCCTTAGAATCCAGCTAGGTAGGGGCTGAAATTTCATCTTTCCCTTTCAATAGCCAAGTGACCTTGCATGATCACACTGTCTGAGCCCCAGTTACTTTTTTGAAAGAAGGGGTTAGTACCTGCCCTGCAGGATTGATTTGAGGTGTAGGAATCATATGTGTGATGCACTTAAGAATGTCCCAGCACATGGTAGATACTGAAGACATTTAGCTTTGTTGTTGTTGATGTTCTAAGGAGTCTGCCTGGTCCTACCTTGGAGCTCTGGTGTCTGGGTCGGGCCCCTGGGAATTTTGTTTGCACAAGGACCCTGGAGTTTTTTAGGGACAGTGATGAGTGTCTGAGTCCTTTTTGCCGGGCTGTGGTGAAGCTGGTGGAGTGATGTTTCTGGGGCTAAGGTCCTTATGGCCACTGGGGCTTGTCTGGGCCTGGGGAAGTGAGCAGTGAGAGGCCAAGAGAAGACTCGAGCCCTAACCACAGAAGAGAGGGCAGGTCCCAGCCAGGGTACACCAGGAGAGGCCGAGAGGGCATGGGAAGGGGACATGAGTCAGGTGGTGGGACACTGGGCCCCGCCTGAATCTGAGACTGGCTGGGGTGAGGTCTGGGACTGCGAGTGGCACTGCGGGGCGCCCGGGGCCCATGCTGCCCTGGCTGCAGAGTGACGTCCTGGCCCTTCTGGCTCCGCTCCTTTGATACCGAGGATGTTGTGACCCTAAAACCACTTGAATATTTACATTTTAACAGGATTATGCCAACTTGGATGAAATTTCATTGAGAAACTTTTCTGACCCAAACCATGTAAATTTAATTTTTTTAAAGTTGCAAAATATTGAGGGGGTACAACTGTTTCTGTTACATGGCTACCTTTCATGTTAAAGTCGGGGCTTTCAGTGTGCCCATGACCGAACACGTTGACTGTACCGACAGGTAGGTTTTTACCTCTCCCCTGCTTTCCCCTCTCCGCTCTTGATTTCCAATGTCCTTTACATCTCTTTGTGTCTCTGTGTGCCCATCGATTAGCTCCCAGTTTTTAGAGAGAACATGTGGTGTTTGTTTTTCCGTTCCTGAGATACCTCACTTAGGATAATGGTCTCTGGTTCCATCCAAGTTGCTGCAAAAGACATTATTTCATTCCTTTTTATGCCGTGCCAATTTAATTTTAGTTTTTAAATACAGTACAATGACCCTTTCTGTTGTTTTTTCCTTTTGATATTCTATTGAAGTAATTTTCATCAAATAAGTTCTTTTCTGTTTAACTTTTATAACTAGTCCATAGATCTGGTTTTTGTCCATTTGTAATTTACTGGTTATAGCTTCTGTCACTGTGAGTGTGAGAGTGTGAGTGTGTGTGTGCGTTAGCCATTATTTCTACCACGTCTAATGTCCCTTGGTCACATTGTATGGATCTAAACACAAGAAAGGAAATTTAATTGTTGGTCAGTTGTACTTTCTCCCTCAAGTGCTGATTTCAACCGTGTTGATTTCCTTCCTGTGGATTGCTCTGCAGGTAATCGTCCTTATTCCTTGTCTGAAAAGCAGGTAGTTGTATTTCTTTCTTGTTACTCTATCAGGAACGTGTGAACGATTGTATGAAACGGAGGCAGGAGGGACGAGAAGGAGGTGAGATCAGTGAGCAGAGGGAGTGCCTGAAAGCTCATGTGAGATGTGGATGGCGGCGCAGGGGCTGAGTCTGGGCTCAGGTGTCCCTGAGTTTGAAGAGCAGCTTAGAGTTGGACGGCAGGACCGTGAGTCACGTGATGGGCCCAACCTCAGCACTGACAGGGAACAAAGGTGGCCCAGTCTCTGGGGAAGACCCAGGTGGTCAGGAGGCTTGAGTTGAAGTAGGAGTCACTTTGGTGCTGGGGCAAGGAGGGCTGACAACAGGGGTGGCGGCTCTTCCTGGACCTCCTGAGCCTGCAAAGTTGCCCACAGTCCCACCAGGAGGCACCACCGCTCAGCGGACAGCACTCAGGCTTCTGAAAATTCTGCACCTACCTTGAATCCTGTACCCCCATGAGCCAGCATGCCACTGCACGTTACTCAGCCTCCCTCACTTTGGCTTCTTCCTTGGAGAGGCAGGGATGTTCCTCCAGGGATTGCTGGAAGAAGGATATGGACTACCTAGGGCGAGTGGCTGGCCCACGGAAGACTCGCAGCAAATGGCAGCTGCTCTTGTTGCTACCAGGGCTCCCTGGGCAAAAACCAACCTGGGTCAGGAAATTGATGGCTCACGCAGTGGCAGAGTCTAACAGAGGAACCATGTACAAAGGCCTGGGCAGGGTGTGGGGAGACCTCAAGGAAAGGTGCAGTGTCCCGAGACTGTAGCAAGAGAGACCCTTCCCACCCAGAGGCCTGGGGGTGAGGAGAGGATTGCTGGCCCCAGGTACCAGCTAGCAGAGAGCCCCAGAGAAATAAAGACCCCAGTCTCAATCTCCTCCCTCCCACTCCTGCTCGGGCTTCCCTGCCAAATCCAAGAGGGGGCAGAGGGCCAGGGAGCCTGCTGGTTCTGACCAGGCACGTCTGTGTCCTGGGGCAGAGAGCAGGTGGGTGAAGGTGGCCCTGGGCTGTGATTGCGGATGCCTTGCCCAGATCTTTTCAAAGCCTGAGCTCATCCCCAGCCTCTAACAGGGCTCCGTAGGGGACAGAAAAGGCTTGTCCTATCGGACTGTTTCCCAGTGGACGGGGCTCGACTGTCATGTTCTTCTTGGAAAGGTCAGGGCTAATGTATTCCTCCTCTTGCAGTGACTCGAGGTACAGTCAAAGCCCATTCAGGCTGACCCCTCAGCATTTCAGGTTTGGAATAATTCAGGCGGGAGTTTGGCTGAACTTTATCTTTGCTGTATTTACACAGAAAGACCTTAAAAAGCCAGTCAATAGTGTAAACAAGGATAATTATAATATTTCAGGAATGGAGGGGGAAAAAGAAATATTCAAGCACAGCAGCCAAACCCATTTCTGGATGATGAGAGAATTATAAATTGTTCTTTTTAATAATCATCACGCAGATGTGGTCCCATACAATCCTAAAGGTGACTGGGGGATGAGGCAGGTATGGTACGGGCCTGTTTGGTCAGTGGCCCAAGAGCTTGATACCCAGCCAAGACCATCAGCAGGTTGGGCCCCTTTGCCCAGTGGGTTGGGCAAAACAAAGCTCTTTCCAGCAGGAAGAAAGCACAGTCCTTGAAGATAGCAGATCTCGGATGGAATCTGCATGACTTTTTGGGTCCTATGACCTTGCTGAGCCTCTATTTCCCTATCTGTGAAATGGGTGATGCAACACTCATCTCATGGGCTTTCTGTAAGGTGTATCAGGATCTGATGGGGGCAGTCCTGGGGCACAGCAGGTCCTCATCTCCTAATCCCCTTCCCCCACTGGTCATGGAAGGGTGTGCTGGGTGCCTCCCAAGGACCCACCCAGTCTAGCCACCCTCCACCTCTGCCTGGGCCTTGCCCCAGCCTGGAGGCCAGCCAGGAAACCCCGCCGGGAGGCAGAGGGGTCACTCACCTCTGTTATTCGTCTAAGGCCTGACCCAGCTCCTCCCAGGCCTTGAATCCGACCTCTTTGTTTCTGTCCCAGCAAACTCTGACCCTCCGAACCACATGGGTAGTGTCACTCATGGAAGGAGCACGGTGGGCTTTGGAACCAGACAGGCATTGCTTCTAATCCCAGCTTTGCCAGTTACCTACCTAGTACCAAGTTTCTTAACTTCTCCAAGACTCTGGACAAGCGAGATGGCCAAACCTACTTTGCAAGTGGGGTTAAGCACCTGGTGTAGCGCTTGGTTATTATTGCGACTAATTGGTGGCTATTAATATTTTTGCTCATGTGATGTGTTCAGACATTTCCAAATTGGTCAGAAATCTGGCTTTGCCTTTGGGAGTTTTCCCTTGATGATAGGAAGTTGCAGACTGTCTGAAGAATCTGCCAGTTTTGGGGAGAAGAGAAGGAGAGATGTCATAACTTGCTGCAACGGCCTGGAAGGGACCTGCATCCATTTTGCCTGAGCCCTGCTTTCAGGCAGGGACGTACTGAGCAGTTAGGGGCCCTCTGGAGTCACAGCCTTCTGAAGTCCTGCTCCCACATCCTCTGTTCCCAAGGATGTAAGTGTGGTCCCCAGAGCTTGTGCCCTGGCCAGAGGAGCACAGGACACCCTCCTCACATCGTGACCTCCCTGCAGAAGAGATGAGTAATGAAGCTCAATGCCTTGCCCAAGCACCATGGAAAAAGGCGTCCATCATCTTAATGGGCCCTTGGAGCTGTCTCGCTGACCTGCGGCCTCTTCCTACGAGCACCTCCTCCCGAAAGCACTCGATGTGAGCTATTCCTGGCATGTCCTGTGGTACAAAAGCGCGGTTCATCTTTTCAAGGAGACGTGGGGAGGTTGAAAGTCAAAGCCATTGGAACAAACCTTGGCTTTGGAGATGAGTCAAGTGCTTATTATGCAAGTCCTCGCTCTCCCTCAGATGAAGGCAGTATGATGAGCAAAACAGAGTTTGGGGGGATTTGGCAATAAGGACAAAAAGGGACAAGATCTATGAAGGACATGCTGTCTCCATGGGAAGAGCCCTGGTTGGGGTCAATCGCTGGCTCCAGGAGGAGCTCACAGCCTCCAGCATCACCTGAGATAACCCAGGGAGGGAGGTGCATCTTGGGTTGCTCTGACCCTGCAAGGTCTGGGGAAGAACTGAGGTCCCAGTTGGCTTGGCCTTGGAAGAGAGAGATGACCCCTCTGTTCAAGCCCACCGCCACCATCTCCTTTCAGGCAGTGGCTGATGCCTCTGTGAGGACTGGCTTGGACTGAGGCTGGATAAGTCTCTACTCTGCTTCATTGAGAGCTTGAACCTCTTTGGGCCTCGTTTCTCCATTAGGACAGAAGGGCTTATATATACTTGTTTCCTTCTCCACCAAAAATGTGGTCTAGAAGCAGAGGCTGACCACAATGTCACTTGGCAGAAAAGATGTTTTAGCATCTCAGGAAGGCTTGCTGGACTATGACCCTGTTGTCCTTCAGTGAAGGAAGGTGGAGTGTTGCCCAGCAGTGAAGACAGGACATGGGTGCTGGGGCCACCCAGGGCCTTTCCTACTTGTTGAAAAAGGGAAGGTCCTCAGAATTCTAACCTTTAAGGCATGTGGGCACAACTCCAAGGTATGGCCAAGATACTCTGTAGACCAGAGGAGTGTGAATAAAGAAAGTTTGTTTTGGTTTCCTTTAGTGAGGGAGGGGAAGAGGGAGAGTGGAGATTGGGTGGACATCTCATTCATTTCCCAGGGGCTGGGCAGGAGTACATGGCAAAAGGAAAACCTGATCAGGCCTCCCACCTTTTCAAAAAGAGAGTCAATGTGCTTTTGTGTCTTTTACATCTCAGAGATCTAATTATGATTTCCAATGAACAGAAGATTCCTTAGCTGAGAAGTTTAAAAATCACTACTTGAAACCATTGGCCTGTTGGACTGGAAACTCCTTGCAAACCTCTTGCTTTTCCACGCCAGGATCTCTGTTCTGATTTTCTCTTGCAGCATTACAAAACACTCCCAAGCTTATTGGCTTGCAATAGCAATCTGTTACTTTCTTTTGCGAGTTGACTGGGCTCAGCTGGGTGGTTTTCACTTAGGGCCTCTCATGTTGTTGCAGTTAGACAGGGGCTGGAGCTGGTGTTCCAAGGCACAATAGTGCAGGTCTTCCAACTTTGCTTGCCCACTCACATATCCAGTGCCCCAGCTGGGGTGGCTGAGACAGCTGGGGACTAGCCGGGCAGCTCTCTCCACACTGCCTTGCTATGTGGACTTCCTCCAGCATGGCCGACTCAAGGTAGTTAGATTTTTTACATGGGGCCTGGATTCCTCCAAGAACGTGTGATCAAAGAGACCCTGGCAGGAGTTGCAAAGCTTTTTATGACATAGCCTTGAAAGTCACAAGTGTCACTTCCAAGACATTGTGCTAGTCAAAAGCTAGTCACAAGATGCGCACATACAAGGGGGAGGACTGAACAAGTACGTGAATACCAAGAGGTTAAGCTCATTCATTGGAAGATGACCTTTGGAGCCTAGATGCCCCAGTCTTGGAAGGAAGAGAACATCTCCTGCTTTTGCAGCCACTATCAGAAGCTAGATTTGGGGGCCTCAGCCCACAGTGACATGTCCAACCTCCAGAATTGGGGTCATCAGAGTGGGCTAAAGGAAGTCCACCCCTTGCTACTTGTCTAAAGTCCTTTTTATAGAAGATAAGCACTGAGATCAGAAATGCCACTACTCTTTCAGTAGAACAAACCCAAATCCCTCTGCCACAGAAGGCAAGTCACACTTCCAAATACATCTCTAATGTCCTTAGACAGGGACATCTGCTTTCCTGTCCAGGCCTAGAGCCATCTGCAGCTGGCCTTTTGTTTCTGTTAACTCTCCCTTCATCAAAGATGAGCAGAGAGAGAGGCAGGGTTTCCACTGGTCTTCCTTGCAGGACTCATGACAGCAGGACACTCCTGGCTTCCTGGAATTGCCACTAAAACTCAGACTCTCCTAACAGTAAGTTTCAGACACTGTAATTTTTCACCAATACTGTGAAGGCCCAGCTGGAAACCTAATCCTTTGTTTTGCTTTAGCCATCATATTTCCCAGGGATTTAAAGGACTCCCCCAGACAGCCAAGCACAGCCATCATTTAGCAAAAACAGAGTTCCAGTGGACCATTAGGAGTATCAGTGGCTCCTTTGTCACCGCCATGTGAGAGGTCTTCCCCACTCCCATGATGCCTGGGAGCCCCCTTGCGTGGGTAAGAGTTACTAGGAGTGAGTGCAGCTGGGGAAGAGCTGCCTCCTGATGTGAATATGGCGGCTGCGGTGGGGGATGCAGTTGGAGTGCAGGGGCAGAGGTGCAGGGTTATGTCCTCTCTTGCTAACTGTGGTGAGGCCACAGGTGCGCTCCTGGCTGCTGCGGTCAGGATTGAGATGTTCAGGGCTCCCACCTGAGCTCTGATGCCCTGGGACCCACTCCCTCCCCTCCCACCAGGAAAGGGAGAATGTCTTAGGAGTAGTCGCTGTCTGCAAGAGAATGAGCAGAGCAGGGCAAGGCAGAGAGTGTCAGGGCCCACAAAAGCAGCTGCCACTGTATCATCAGAGGGGACCCCAGGGAGCCCTTGAACCCAATGTCATTTCTGTCATGCATAGGGAGAGGCGCGGGTGAGCGTGTGTGGGGAAAGAGAAATGCTGAAAAAACAGTTAGCCTCTGTTAATATTTGATAGGCAGCCAAATCACTTTTGTTTCCAAGCCCGGCGAGCTAGCCGTGAAAAAATAAATTGCTTTTCAAGAACATTCATCACAGCAAGTGGCTCATTTCCTTGTCCTCAAACAACCCCATTCCTAGGCCCTTTCCCCCATTAAAAACTCCTCAGATGTGGTAAAATAAATAAAGAAGCCCAGGGGAGATGCGGGAGGTGGTGGGTGCTGTGGGGAGGTGGTGGGCGGAGGAGGCACGCGGGCAAAGGAGCAGTAAACATCCGGCCTTGTGATGTGGCCCCACCTGGAGTCTCCTTCCTGAGCATAGGGGCTCGAGCTCCACAGGTGTGATTCTGAAGTTCAGGAGCAAGCGTGCTGACTTTCACTAGGCCCTGTCCCTACAGAGCCCTCGGCACCTTGGACTGGCCTTCCGAGCCGCACCTCTGCTGGGAGCCCTCCCTCCCCATCACAGTGCGTCCTGTCATCCTGTGTATTTCCCATATAGTGTTCACCCCAATATGTAATTATTTATCCGTCCACTTATGGTCTAGTCTCCAACCACAGTATCAGCTCCACCAGGCCAGGTAGGGACCATGCTGTCTTGTGCATTGCCAGCAAATAGCAGACACTCAACAAATACTTGTAAGATGAAGGAATAAATGAGCAAATCCCAAATGTGTTGCTTAGGTCCAAGGTACCACCCAATCCAGGATGTCACCTTTCTGAAAAATTTTTTTTCATCATCCAATTCCCTGATTAATGGGTCAGGCAGGCCAGACCTTCTGTCTCCAGGGCCTGTGGTGTGACTCCTGTGTGAAAGGGTTAGGTAGAGGTTGAGGGGACAGCTTACTACAGGGCAGGCCGCTGAGCTTCGGTTTCGCTGTGTGACCTTGAGTAAGTCACTTCACCTCCCTGTGTGGCGGAGTCCTTATAAATGAGGTGAATCACTTACTTTGTGGCATTCCCGTAGAGGTTATAGTCAATGTGGGGAACGTGTCTGCTACAGGAACATCAGAGGCACTCAATATATAATGGTCATTTTTTATTAATTTGACAAGTGTGGATCCTCTAAGGCAATAAAGTATCGGTATGATATTCAGGGATTTCTGAGCATCTAGGCCACGAGGGCTCTAGAAAATTCTCCAGGCCTGCGATGCTGGCAGGAGCTCATCTTCCTTTTAGGTCCGTGTGGCAGCTGCACAGACCCGCGTGGACCACAGCCTCACACAGCCTGGAGGGTAGGAGAAGGGCCCCCACACCCTCCCCACCAGTGATGGAGTTTCCTCGAGGTGGCTGTGGAGAATAAGGCTGTGGGTCGGATTCATCAATCAGCAACGAGAATGGTTCCAGAAGGGTGTGGGGCACCTAATACCATATTTTGGGTCCATTCATTTGTTCCCTCTGTATTTGTTGAGCATCTACTACGCGCCAGGGGATACACCTGTGAAGACGACAGCATGGTCCCTACCCTGGTGGAGCTGACACCTGGTAGGGGAGCAGGCCACAAACAAATGAATTAATGATTGCATGCTGAGACACGCCCGTGGAGGGATGCAGAGTGATGGAGTGATGGGGAGGAGCTCCCCTGCAGGTGAAGGGAAGCGGGGGAGGGCTGTCTGAGGAGCCGACAGGAGGCCAGAAGGGGTGGGGGCAGGTGGAGGCAGAGGTGGGCCCAGCGGGCCTGAGCGCCGGCGGGGCTGCCGCAGGTTCTGGGGGCTCCCAGGTGTGCAGAGGCCGCGCCCTCCTTAGGCCCATGCAGGCGCGCAGCCAAGGGGAGCGCTGGGGGCTGGAGCCCCCTTCGGCCAGCACCCGGGTTCCTCCCGACCCCGCCGGTTCCCTCTTCGCCACAGCCGAGCAGAGCAGAGCAGAGCCCGCCAGGCCCCTGCCCGCGAGGCCCCGTGGGCGCCCCGCAGCGTCGGGCGACCCACATAACTGCTGTTTGGGTTTGAGAACTAGAGACGGGCACAACTTTGTCTTTCTAAGTAGACAGAAAGGGCTCCTTTTCAGGCATTGCTAAGAATAGCCTAATTTATTCCCGCTCCCCGGGGCTGGGAAGCGCGGCGCGGAGGGACGGGTGGCCGGCTTGGCGCGCTGCCCGAGCGGGCCATGAGAGAGCCGCCCGGCCTGAGGCCCGACGCGCCCCGCATCCCGAGAGGGCGCGGGCCCCGCCCCGGCCCCGCCGCGCCGCGCCCATTGGCTCGCCCGCTGCCCTCCGCGCTCTCATTGGCTCGCGCGAGCCCTCGCCCGCGGCTGCCTGACCGCGGCGCCCCCTACTGCCCGGGAGGTGGGAGCAGCGAGAGGAGCCGTCCTCAGGGAGTGTGGTGGCAGAGAGCGGGGGAAAGCGTGGATCTGACTCTGACCCAGCACAGGGCTAAACATCCGGGCGGGAGGTGCCAGGGCACGCCTAGGGACAGCTGCCATTTACCGAATATCTCCCAAGCACCCTAGACTTCCCATCGTTATTTCATTCAGTCCTTAAACAATCCTGCAAAGCAGGTATTTTTCTCTGTTTACAGATGAGCAAAGTGATGGCCGAAGTTTAAGGGACTTGCCCACAGTCAACAGCTAGTACGTTGCGGAGGTGGGATTTGGTTGTTCTTGTGTGTGATCCCAAGCACTACAGCCCCGTGGCACCCTAATGGGCGTGGTGAGTTTATCCCAGCGATTAGATGGATGACAACAGCCAATTGTGTCCTGAGGGTGCACTGAGGGGCCACCACGGTAGGTACTGACTTGGTCAGCTCAGAGGAGGCTCCCGGGAGGATGGCACTAGCCTGCTCTTTGAAGACACGGTGGAATTTAGGATAGCACTGACAGCCAAGACGCCATAGGAACGAAAATTAATCAGGCCGACCTTTGGCATGAGATTAGTCACTTGATTCAGTCAGCAAAAGAGCCACACTGACATGGGCACCGAATATTCCTTTTGTACAACATTTTATATTTGGAAATCTCTTCACTTCCATGGGCTCATTTAACTATAGCATCAAAATAACTCTGTAAGGATGGCCTCATCCTAATTTTGCAGAGGGATAAACTAAAGACTAATGGAGACCAATAAGAGCAATGTATTGATTGTTTCCTGTATTGGGGGTATGTTACATCTCACATAATTCTCACAAGAGCCCTCTGAGGTGGGCATTATTGGTCTTATTTTACAAAGGAGCAAATCTAAACTCAAATAGGTTAAAGAACTTCCCTGAGGTAACACAAGGGCTTGACTCCAAACTTGCTGTTTCAGTCAGTCATTCTCCTGTTCCTTCAGATCCTGAGCCCACCCCAGGAACAGATGGAAGCAGCAGTTACTGGACAAGAAAGATGTGAAGGATGACAATAAGGCCCCACACCCATACGTACCTTTTCACCCTTCAACTCACTGCAGATGGCTGAAACACCACCACTGACAATCGTTTTGTTGGGTTAAATATTGTTTGAGCCCCACCAGAGTCTTAAAATTCAAATCTCCTGGTATGGGAGGCAGGCATTAATTCCATAGCATGATTGAGAAAGGAAAAATATTTGGAAAATCCGCTGGAGTTATTCAGCTAGCTAAAGCATCTACTAAATTGTATTCTTGTGTTGGCCACATTCACCTATTTCTCCACCTCCTGCATAGGGATAGTCCCATGATGGACAGCAGTGAAAATGAAGCAGCTGGAGATGTTCCACTTTGGAGTAGAATGTAGTAGGCAGCAGCAAACTTCTTACACTGTGTCACCTAGGAAAAAAACTGGCTAGATTACATAAAATGTATTTTTTTTTTTTTTTGAGACAGAGTCTCACTCTTGCCCGGGCTAGAGTGCCGTGGCATCAGCCTAGCTCACAGCAACCTCAAACTCCTGGGCTCAAGCAATCCTTCTGCCTCAGCCTCCCAAG
>CAUYRT010098554.1:0-14424 GCA_963574885.1 Lepilemur ruficaudatus
GTAGGTTTTTGAATGTAACAAAATAAGTCAACTTGAGTGGTAATATATTTTGGGAAATCAGTTCACTACAAATTGTGACTGTAAACATTGTACTGTAAATGCTTTGTAGTTTTCCCCCAATAAAAAAAAAAAAAAAAAAAAGAAACACACCTTGGATGACTGGTTGGGTTCTCCAAGCAAGAGGCTATTTATGTCTGCTCCCTTCTGAATCTTCAGACTTAGAGCACCTTATTATCATGACCCATAATTTCTTTCTCATTTGCAATTCTCAGCAAGATCTCCACTTGATGTTTACACAGACCTTGCACTAATCCACAGGAAAACAGTTTCTGCATTCAGTGTAAAAAGTGATCTTGCTTAAGCTCCAAAATCAATTAGAACTTCAAGACTTGGGAAAATATTATCAACAAAGGGACAGCCATCCAAGGAAAAAAGTAAATAAATTCCTGCAGAGAAAATAAATGCCATCAGTTTTCAGTCATTCACAGCAATAAAACTGATTAAATTCCTCACGAATATGAGCTGACAAAGCAGTGGGGATGTGATAATGAAGGTCTCACAGCTTCACAGAGACTTCGCCTGCCTCGAGAAGCCAGCAAGGATGCCTAAGTCCTTTTTATTACCACTGGGAAGAAAGGAAAAAGATCAAGATCAATAGTTCAATTCTCCTTTACCTCTCTTAACTTTCTAGGTATTTTATAAACAACTACATTACTAAACAAAGCACAGTGTAGAATTTAAGAAAAAGAAACGTACCTAAAAATGAGACACACCTCCTCCCTTTTTAGAAGAGCATATTCTGTTGCAAACAAAAGACACTTTCGTACTCACATAGGCATGTCATACCATGAATGCAGTAGCTGAAATGGAAAACAAATATCTAAATTCTAAAACCATTTCTGTCCCTGCTCCCCGTCCTTTCTAACAAATAACCTCCCTGTATTGATCTCCCTATTCATAAAAAGGTGATAATTATTTCTAACCTACTGCAGAAAAGTAGAAGACAAAGCATGCTTCACAACAAAAGGTATTTTTAAAGGCCTTAGAATATAATAGCCTTCTTTTTTGGAAAAGATTGTATCGATTTTATGGAGGAATACTTTACTAATAGTGAGCTTGTCCAAAGAAAAATTTTATAATCATAAAAAGGAAAAAGATTCCTGAACCTAGATGCAATAGCCTTGAGGGTATCTTTGAACTATGCAGTTACTAATGATGAAAATTTCAAAGAAAATATGTTATATAATATGGACATTGAATAACACATTGATCCAGGATCCCACAATCCTATTATATGTTGTAACAATTTTTCTTCTGGCACCAAGGAGGAAGGGGTATCACATCAAAGCAAACAAGTTAAACATTTTGAGTTTTCTCCCGCACCATTGGAAAAGACCTTCTTGCCCCCTTCTGCCTCCATCATGTCACATTTTGCATTGATAAAGTAACACTAGATACGATCACGGTTCTTGCCCAAGTGCCTTCCTCCATGCTGAGGCCCACTGGAGGTAGGGACTTCAAGTAATGAAGCATGAAACTTGCTGCTGCTTCCTTTTTTGTTTTTAAACATTCCAACCCCAGACTCATACAACCAAATGAATTGCATTTTTCAATGGAGTCACTGGAAGCCAATATCCTTATTTCAAAGGTGATGCTCAAAGCTGTTTTCGCAAATGCCTTCAAAGCCAGTTTATGAGCCTTCTAAGCAAAACAACCTCATCACTCATGACTCCAAAGAAGTACATTAAACAGACACAGCCATTGCCTTCTGGAGCCTTATAGTCTACTACATGGCATTCCTATCTCATCCTGATCACTGAAAGAAAAATCTACAATAAACAATCTCCAGGAACTGCCAAGAAGCATAACTTACTGTAATTAAGCATCTACAATCTAAAGTAGCACTTTCCAATAGAAATATAATGTAATATTTAAATGTAATTTTAAATTTTCTAGCGGCCTCATTTTAAAAAGATAAAAAGCCATTGAAATTAATTTTAATAATATGTCTTATTCAACTTAATTATCAATAAATATTACCATTTCAACATATAATATAAAAAGTTATTGAGATATGATTTTTCATTTTTTCACATCAAGCCTCTGGAAATTCAGTACTTTACACTTGTAGCACATCTCAATTCAACTTTGGCACATTTCAAATGCTCAACAGCCGTGTATGGCTAATGGCCACCCATTGGATGGCACAGATCCAGGCCCCTTTTCTCCCCTGAATAATGAAGGCCAGGGCACTATTTAGTATTGGATTAATGAGTTCTTCTTGTCATTTTCTTAATTCCTTTAACTTGTGTGTGGATGGCTATCGTACAAGAACACTATTTATGACGCTGGACAGAGTTTGGTGTTCTAACAAAGAAAATCTTAAAGTCAGTCCAACACATACCAGAAAGCACAAAAAACAGATATGGTAAACAAAGGTCTAGGAGCACCAACGATTCTGCCTCTGGTTGGCCCCTGTCGTCATGCTAGCTTGGATCCCGCTGCATTCGGCCTTCTCAAAGCTGAGAAAAGGCCAAAGACAGCTTTGAAAAGGAAGGGTGTGTCTCTGTCTAGGAAAAACAGAACCTGTTATCTCAGTTACCTAATGATTCGCAACCCAAACATGCTGAAAACAAAGGAATAACAAGAGGCAAGGACCTGGGGACAGCAGGGGGCCTGAGGGCCAGAAGATAGGAATGGCATGCTTAGGACCAGTAGGGGAGAAAGGAGAGGAAACTGAAGACTCAGGAAGGGCCTCTGAAGACCCTTAATTTCATTACCCTGGGAGACAGAGGCAGCCAGGCCTCTCTGCATCCTCAGCAGGAGTGCAGACTGCATGGCCCAGACCTGTGCACAGAGACACTTCATGTCTGTCACATGGGACAGAGGCACATCCTTTAGGGGGGCCACGCTAGCCACCATCAGGATTTGACATCCAGAATCTGCGGTGTCAATGAGCACAGGACAAGCGTGATGAGTCCAAAGTTCCTGGGCCTCCAACGGGGGCATCTCATAACTCAGCAAAGTCCTGCCACGTGCCACCTCCACAGGCAGTTAAGAGGAGCCACAGCCTGTGCCTCAAGATCCAAGTACTGATGGGTGATCCCTGTTTGTTTTTGCTATTTTTGGGGAATGAAAGAATGGAGTTGATCTCCTTTAAATAATTTTAAATTCTTCCATCAAAGAATCAAAAGAAAAGAGTACAAACCTGAGATTATGAACTTGAAAAAAATCCATGAACTTAATTGCATTCTGTTCCATAATTTGCTCTGTTTTAATATAAAAATGTTTTAAATTATTACCCAGTTAAATTGCTTAATTTTCCCTCTTCTATATTCAAGAGAAACAAACATTTCAGGAAGACGTGCCCTGATTCTCCTGTGTGTGCGCCTCTGTGAAGCACCAATGGCAAGGCTGCCCTGGCCTGCTGCCGTGCCCAGAACACACCTTTGCTTTCCTCTTCCCACATCCGCACGCCACTGCGCATGCCCCACATGTCCTGCTCTCCATGTCCATTCACCTACCCACATGTCAGCAATCCTTCCAGCACAGTTTAATTTACACCCACCTGCCCTGGGAAGCCTCCTCCGAGGACCCCTCTCCCTTCCAAACTTCATCTTTCTGTTCTGACCTGAAACTGTGGCCTGTGCAAGTGTGTGGATGACTCTAGAAACCATGCACACTCCTGCGCCTCAGACAGTCCCTGAGTTCTTTGCCAGGCACTGGGCTAGACTAGTGGCACAACATATTTTTTGGTCCCCACCTTACCGTTCACACTCCTATCAGTAACATTTCTCTTTATACTAAGTGATTTTCAGCCTGGAGGTCAGGGAATAAACACAGCCCTTCCAAGGAATGGATCATGGCCTCAGATGTGGGAAAGGCCTTTTCCACATCATACACTTACCTGGCCCCCTCCAACCCCCAGGGAAATCTGACACTATGCCTCACACTGAATGAAAGACCACTCACACTGAATGAAAGACCACTACCACTATGCTAGGTGTTCTTTAAGACAGGAGACCATATCTTATTTAGCTTCGGATCTCCCCAGGACCAATACATTGTCTGAAATAAAATACAGAGTCATACTTGTTAGAGTCATGCTCGTTAACTAATTCTTGTTACCAAAAAGAAAATGATGAGTGGTCAGGTGACCTTACCTGGTAACAGCCTGATGACCACACCAGCCACAGACACCAATCAAGCCACTCCCTCCGGGACTCACAGATGTGAGCTGCACATACTGTACACAAGGCATCTCTGGGGACTGGGTTTTCATCAGACCCCAGGATTCAGCCTGTGCTAATATCTCTGGACTTGAGAAGGACCTTCTACTACAAATGGGACACCAAAGTGGGACTTTAAAATGGCACCATACCACCAGCACTGTCAGTCCAAACAGAGCACCTCCTTCACTCCCTACCCCCACTTCTTTTATACTTTTGACTAATTGGTGTGTGTCTGAACATGTCACCAGATCACAGGCTGTTTTGAGGACAGATACATAACTTTTCTGGTAGCTTTCACAGCAGTAAATGTCATTTTTAATGTTGGTTAAATTTTTTAAACAATACTTATTTAAATATATATATATATATATATGCACACACACAATTTTAAAAGTGCTCTGGGATGGAAAGGATTAAGAAAAAATGAAAGAAAGAAAAAGAAAAGACACTGCTCTTTGAACAGTCATCCTAGGAGAGGCAGATTAGATGTGGCCCATACTGGGAAAGAAAATACAAAAGAGATCATTGAGATTATAGCTGGTTAAAAGTGAAAACCACCGGAAAGGAATAAACCTGTGGTGCCAATAATCTCTGAAATATTTTCTCATTAAGAAAACATGAAAAAAGAGCCCTACAAGGTTAAGGATTGTTCTGTAAGAAGGGAACAAGCCTGGAAGGCAGAATTTCTATATACAAGGTTTTGTTGATGCTTTGTACCTAACTGCCAAAGTCAGCAAGAGAAGCGACCAGGGATTTTTTCAATATATTTTTATTCTTGTTTTTAGGCCTGGTGGGGCGAACTCGTGCTTCTGAAAGCAAAGGACAAGAGCAGCCTATTTGAGGCCAAGCACAGCAGGGCAGTCTCCTGCCAAGAGCTCAGGCACCAGGTTCCCAGGCCCTCCTCGGAAGAGCAAGTCTCCGATAAACTCCTGGGGAGGAAGGAGACTGCAGTCTTTCCTCAGCTGACTAAGGGAGGGCCTCAGATCCAGTCAGAAACCACAGCAATCTTTGTATAAACCCAAAGTGGAGAGGGATCTGGACAGAATGCCCACAAAAGCTAGCCCTGGAACTCTCTTATTTTTTGGAGCAAATGCCTTGTTACAAGTATATTCCACACATACGCACAGCAGCCATGCAATCTACTTTCTGCTGATTCATAAACTCATGTTCCTCGTTTGGTCCCCGCTTTCTGCCTCCAGCTGCCTGTGGCTATCTCACTGCTCGCTCATATTTCCCCCAGAAGAGGAGAAGCAGTGGGGAAAGATAAAAACATCATCAGCCCATTTCACCACCAGTTGGGGTGGGGGGTAGAATGAAAGCCAGAGGAGAATAATGAAATTTTATAAAGAGTGATGTTTCCACATCATTGGTAAATACAGTTTTTTCTATGCTGATCTTTACCTAATTCTTAAAGGTGGTTGCATATGTATCAAAAAGACATACTGTAGTCAGAGCAGTGAAATAATTCTTTGTTTCAGTTGGAATTTAGTGAGCTACTTTCTCCCATGTGGAATCCATTCCCAAGGGGTTTTATAAAAGATATTGCTTTACCTCCCAGGTGACTGAGCAGCCCCCAGCTGCATTCTGGCGCCACAGGGCGACTCTAACCTTTCTGCAGCATCATCAGATGGACTTACCCAGCTGTGGTGGGGGAGGGGGCAGGAGCATGGGGTTAGAGCAACAGACAGGCTAAGTCTCATTCTGACATCTGTCTGTCAATCACTTAGCCTGTATAGGCCTCTGTTTCCTCATTTTTAAAATGAAAAGATTATATGAGAATTGTCTCTAAAATTCCTTTCCAGCTCTATCTTTCCAGAACTCTGCTGATCGAGACTTCATCTGCATAGGTACCATGCTCTGAGATGCCCTGCGTTTCCCTTCGGGATGACGGCCTCTGACACGGTGATCATTAGCTTGGCTGTGAAATCAGACAGGCCTAGTTTGATTCCACCCCTCCATTGCGATGCATGACTGGAACAAGTTATATTTCTCTCCAAGCACCTATTTCTTTGTGTAGGAACTGGGGACAACAGTAGTACCTATTAAATGGGTTGACACATGTAAAATACTTGGCACAATGCCTAGGATACAGCAGGTGCTCTTGAATTAGTGGTTGTTACTATCAGCATTATCATCATCTTCTTCTTCATAGAGGCATCTGGAATGGACCCTTCTCTCTCCCTCTGCCTATCCAAACTCTAGGCATCCTTCCATTTCCAGCTTAATCCCACCCCGTCCACGAAGTCTTCCCATGCTACCCCTGCTCATATTTCCCCTGTCTGCTAGGAAATGCTATAGCACCTGTCAATGCCACACCACCCAGAACTTACTTGTAGCAAGCCTTACACTATTCATGATTGGATCAGGCAGCAAGTCTTACTGCTCAGATGAGAATGTAAGCTCTTGAAAGCAGAACTTAGAACTTCTACATGTATGTGAACACAGAGATGAGTGCATTGCTCATTACACAGAAGGTGCTCAATAAATACAGGTAAGTTGAGGTTTTGTTTTAAGAAAAGGCATTAATGCACGTTTCCAAGGTGTCAAATGTGTAGCTATGGATTGGAGAACTCAATTTTTATAATCATTTAGAGGTTCCTATGTATTTTTTAGGATGTATAACAAAATTCCTAAGTAGAAGAAATCATTTCATGGATTCCAAAGAAAACTAGAGCCAGCCCCTTCTCAAGTTTCAAAGGCTCTGAGGTATAATCCCCATTAAAAGCATCTATTTGTTCTAAGTTGTCCTTATCTTCATAGTCACTCACAAGTCACAATGTTTTAAACAGTTAATTATTCTTATCATTCAGAGGTCCTGGGCCTGCAACACTTGCTTTTCTTGAGGAGGTAAACGGTGATATGGAGTCACTATCATCTGTTTTTTAGAGCAGTCAGCTAAGCCCTCTGCCCTGTGGGCGGGGAACACTAGTGCCACCATAAAAGTATCAGTGTGACCATATGAGTTTGTGGTGAATGGTTTTCCCAGGAACAGAACTAGTAAAGGACGGGAGATGATCAGAAAGAATAATGAAAATTGTCCATCATTCGAGAGTGACTGCATATGGTAAGTAGAATTATGGCCCCAAAGATCAGAGAAATGAGAAAGCAGAAAAAGGTGGAGAAATTCAAAACATGAGGGGGCTCAACCCACTGTTGAAGGCTCTGAAGATGGAGGGGAGTCTTCTCATCTTCCTAGAGAAGGAGCAGCCGCTTGAAGCTAGAAACAGCCCTCAGCTAACAGCCAGCAAGAAAATGGAGATCTCAGTCCTGCAACCACAAGGAATTGAATTTTGACAATGACCCAAATAAGAAGGAACATTTCCTCCCCTACAGCCTTCAGAAAAGAAAGTGGCCTTGCTGACACCTTGATTCAGAGAGCCTGTTTGGAGGTTCTAGCAAGGGAGTGCAGCTGCTCATATACCCTTTAACGGTCCTCCTCTATCAGGGAAGGTCATCCTCTTCAACCGAGTGTGCAGCTTCGGGAGGGATGCACACGGTGCTGTGAGGGAGGAAGGGGACACCCGCCTGGCCAGCCAGGTCAGCCGAATTAACCCTGGCAATCAGTGGGGTGACAGAAATTGCAACCGATCACCTCCAGATCCAGCACCTTGATTTTATCTTGGTGAGACCTGTGTTGGACCTCTGACCTGAAGAACTGTAAGAAAATAAATGTCTTGTTGAAAGCTGCTAAATTTTGTGATAATTCGTTATGACAGCAATAGGAAACTAGAGCATTGCATTGCCATTAAATAAAAATAATTGAACTATATTCCCCAAATAGGTAAATTTAATGCTGCCATACACAAATTAGAACATTTTACATTATTTAAACAAAAATAATAAATCATTATGGCAGAGAAATTAAATGACATTGAGGCTCTGGATAAGAAATTTGTTAGGAACATTTTGGGTTAACATTGCAAATCAAGTTCAAATCAGAGGATTAAGAAAAAGCAGGAAATTTGCACATATTCCATGTGTACACCAGTGAATTTTTTTTTTCTTTGCTGGCAAAGGAGCCAGTGGATTTTTAAAAGCCGTTTTAAAGTGGACTGAGCACCTGAAATGTGAGAATAAAAAAGAATCACTAACGTGTCAGAGTAAAAAATATACAGTAAATATGGATTTGACCTCAATAGGCAATTAAATCTGTCACTCAACTTCTGCATTAGCCCCTAGAAGACCAAATAGCCCAATGCCTGCTTTAATGTCATTTCTGTCATCCATGAACTTGAGCATGATCAATAATGGTATGAGGTGTAGTTTACCATCATAGCTAATCAGTGTCACTAAAACAAACAGGAGCATATTGGTAGTACTGATATCTGAGTAGTCGCTTTCAAATATAGATATGCATCCTAGATGTCATTTTGAGTAAAAATAAAAAAAAAAACTCCCATGTGCTTTGCTTTATATGTTAAAATCCTAACCAAGTATAAATATTTATTACTTAAAGAGTAAAATACTTCAATCATTAATAGTAACTGTTTGCTAATATTATAATGTTATATATTTAAGAACTAATATATATGATTGCTAATATAATATTATATATACTTAAGAACTTTAAAATAGTTAAAAAATAGAAAAATGAATTAACAGCTAATAAAAGAGAAAATGTAGCAACTAAGTAACTTTAGGAATAACCTTATGTCCTTATGAAATCACAAATATTTATAAAAATTAAATAATATAAGACAAATTATATAATTTCAATTTTTCTGGTAGTATTTGGTAAAATAGCATTCATAACATTAAACAAAACGATCTTTAAGAATCACATTCAGGGCCAGGTGCAGTGGCTCACGCCTGTAATCCTAGCACTCTGGGAGGCCAAGGCGGGTGAATCGCTCAAGGTCAGGAGTTCGAGACCAGCCTGAGCAAGAGCAAGACCCCGTCTCCAAAAAAAAAGAATCACATTCATCCTAAGTGAAGTAACTCAGGAATGGAAAACCCAATACCACATGTTCTCACTTACAAGTGGGAGCTAAGCTATGGGTCCACATGGTCATACAGAGTGACATGATGGACGTTGGAGACTCAGTAGGGGGATGGTGGGAGGGGGCTGAAGGAAGAAGCATTACCTATTGGGTACAATGCACACTTTTTGGGTGATGGGTACACTAAGAGCTCAGATTTCTCCACTATACAGTATATTCAAGTAACAGAAACCACTTGTATCCCTTAAATCCATTGAAAATTTTTTAAAAAAGAATCACATTCAATTTTTGCTTATTTAATGTCCTTTAGGTCATAAATTTTTCAAAAAGGAGATAATTAAAGATAATTTGAACTTCGCTACCTTAATAATTAATGGTGCAACAAATACAAAATATATCCAATAGCTTCCATGATAAATCACCTTTCAATTTAGACATAACAAAGAATATAAGAAATATGAAGAAAAAAAAGTATCAGAGGAAGCAATAAGGTTCTCAAAACATATTATATTCTCAGTAATCAAACTTTAAAACAAAAGACCCCCTTTAAAAAGAATTCCTCATGGTTTTTGGGACACAAAGGCTAAAAAATGTAAGCAAGAAGTTTGTTGTAATAATTGCTGCAGACTGCTAACCATCTTCAGTTGGAAAAGGAGGATTCCTGACATTCCTGACGCCCACTAACAGACTGTTGAATTAGGAAACAAACCACTTTCTCCTGTGGATGGTCAGCCTCGTTCCCTGCTGTTTCCCAGGGCTCCACAGAGAGGATGGCCACAGAGGCGTGCAGCTGAGAGTGAATGAATGCATGAGTGATGAATGGCCATAGGTATTCGCAAATGGCCTGATGAGAGCAATGGGATGAAATAGAAGCCGTATGGGACAAAATAGGGATCAAAACAAACAAGAAGCAAACTTGAGACCAAAGGCTCAAAAAGGTTTGGCCGCTGGCCATTTAGCTATTGTTATATCCCACAACCTAACAACAATAAAGCACTGTGTGTCAGCAGCTGTTGCAATCCCAACAGTCCTACCAGGTAGGTATGATTTTCATCCACATTTTACAGATAAAGAAACTGAGGCAACAAAAGTTTAAGTATATTGTCTAAGGTTGTCTAAGTAACAGAATATGAGAGTTGAGTGTTAGGCCTGGGAAGTCTGCGCCCCTGAGTGTTACAAAACCAGTCTCTCTCTGGGCATTGATTTTTAACTAAGATCAAATGATCTTAGATCATCTTAGATCTCAGATCATCTCTAAGATCTTAGATCTTAGATCTTTTTAGCATTTGTGTCCCAAAAACTATGAGGAATTCTTTTTAAAATGATCATCTTAGATCAGATGAACTCTTTCAAAAAGGAGGGGTGGTAGATAGGTATAATATCAAAGATCAAGTTTCCTTTAACTTGATTTAATCAAAATGAACAAACCTCTGCTCACATAGGATGCGGCCATGCTCATACATCTCAAGAGGTTTCCCAAAGCCTGCAGGTCTCACAGATGCCTTCTAATTAGTTCATCATTGATTCTGCTCATCTCTATTCAGCAGAATCTTGAGGTCTGAAAAGCCCTGCATAGGTCTTTGTGCTCAGACAGGGCTCACCTAGCTTTGTCCACATGGAAGTCCCAACAATAACACATTCAATCACGTTTGTTTGCAGAGTTCACAGGCACACATTAACAATTAGTCTGTCCCTATAGATTTTATATCTTTAAATATTTGGTCAGACTGCTGCGGGAGACAGCAGATGTGGGTACCAGATGAGATGCCCTGCAATATATGCATTTCCAGCTTGTGGTGACCTGATGTTATTTTAGCCACTTCCTCTTGCTGTGACCGTGATTTCCAAGTGATTATTCTATACAGAATCTACATTTCATCTCTCTTCATCCTCCAGGGCAGCCTGTCCAACATAACGCTCCTCTCGCCTCACAGGGAATTTTGGCTCCAGTGAGTTCTGAGAGGAATGTGCAACGTAAAAAAAGGATTCGTTTTAGATGTGACCTTTAGAATGCAATGCAAAAGCAGAAGAGAAAGTGAACCCAAACAAATTGGAAAGCATCTTGCAATTTAGTCAATAAATATGCTGAGTTCAATATATATCTTCCATTAATTATAAACTCAGAGAAAGGCCACAGTGCTGTCCTCTCACAGAAGTGTGAAAATGATTACCACATGTTTCTCTTGCTAAAAATTCAGAATATCAACAAGACAATACTATATTCCAGCACATATTAAGCAATATAATAAAACATTGAAGATCTGATAAGCCTTGGGATTGAGAGGCATTTTTGTCTTAGACTCTGGAATTTTGAATTCAATGGTTTGTCACAAAGAATATAAATGCAAGACTGTTTGGGGGTGGGAGGGCTTTAAAATGTATTGGTTATTGAATTTGGAAGTTCTGCTTCCAAAATGGTGGCATAGAATCAAGCCGGCTTCTCTCCCCAACACAGAAAACGGAAAACAAATATCCAGTGCCGAGATTATCATCAGCAATATCCTCAAGCTCAAATATGAGGATGAAAGAGTCAGTTCCCAGGGCCACAGAGAAGTGAAAAAACTCCAAGCACATGGTAAGAGAATCAGATGTCCATATCTGTGACACCCCTGTCCCCATCCTGCCCAGCACCAAGCACACAGAAAATTTCCCCTGACTCATAGTTCCTACACTGGACAAAGTGGGATCAAGGTGGAAAATCAGCTTCCCCACCATCATGGGTTCCTTAGCAGGAGATCTGTCCATTCTGCCTGTCCCACAGGAAGCATCGGGAGTGCCTGAGGGAGACATATCCCTGAGGACAGCCAGAGACATAGGAGGAGTCAGGACTACCATCCCCAACCCTAGAAACTCACCCAAAGGAGAAGCCAAACCAGAGTGACTGTTCAGTAAAATGTATTGGTTATTATTTTCACTCAATAAAATAATCAACAAATTAGTACCTATACTAATAAATTTTAAAGTGATCCCACATGCTCTCTGTATGGACATTAACAGGTAAAACCTAAAGAGGTGGCATGGATTAAGGACTGGCTATGGAAAGAATCATTCTAGTCTCACAGTTTTGAGCCATGTGTTGTTATTTCCCTCTATGAGAGATGTGCTAAATAAATGCATAATTGCAAAGAAAAAGACAGTGCAGACATACTGTCTGATTTATTCATTTAATGGCTTTTCTTTAGCTTTGTCAGAAAGTCATTTAAATGTTTGAAGAACCCAGTGAGACCGGTTTGCTAGCAGTCATATTACTTTGTTCCTGGCAGAGAATTTCTGTAATATTTTAATAAGTCTGCCAATTGCATAAGTACATTTAAAACCTTTAAGGAGTTCTCCCTTTGCCAGCTACCAGTTTTGAAGGGAATTCTATATGTAAGGGAGAAAGGGACATAAGATTTAGAAGAATTAGTTAAGATGCTTTATTAACTCCATTTGAGATATTAAGTTACAAATAATATTATGAAAGCTCAGGTCATAAATGTTAAAAGTTTAGGTTCTGCCATAAATTACTCCATTCATCTCTAAGCAGAAACGTGCTGTTGAACAGGATCCAGTCAGTGTTCCTCAATGGCGGTGCTGCCGATGTCTGGAGCAGAACACTTCTCCATTGTGCAGAAGGAGCCTGAGCATTGCAGGTGCCTGTTCACTAAGTGGCAACTTCGCCCTCAAGTCACTGTGACAACCAAAACCATTTCTGCACATTTCTAAATGCTCCCTGCTCCCAGTCTCAAGTGGACTATGAATCCCTGGGTAAATCCTCCCAGATTGATCAGCATAATTAGAACATTAGTAAGCCATAAGGGCCAAATTGACAGCTGCTATGCTCAAGATTTAGTTCTACCTTCCCCGGCCTCACTGGCGCCACTACCCCATGAAGCTGGTTGGGGAGAGTTTATGGGCGCCAGTCTGTGATCAGATTTTGACAATGGTGCACTGTGTTTCTGTTTGAAGTGGAATTTGTGAATTGTTGCACAGCTCAACAGTATTTTTTAATTCTATCTGCTTAACAGCCCATCATGTCAAAGAAGACCAAGAGAATGCTTGAGGAAGAAAACAGATTTTTTAATGAGGATTGGGAATTGCAATATCATCTTATTTCTGCTAAAGATAAGATGATTTGCTTGCTTTGTGATACTGCATTATCAACATTAAAGAAATTCAATGCTCATCAGCATTGTAACACTCATAAGGACCACAAATATTTTAAATTAGAAGGAGAGGAATGAAAGGTTGTATTACAGAAATTAAAAGATGAAAAGCAAAAGCAAGGACAATTCTTTCAAGTACCAATAAGACTCGAAAATAATGCCACTGAAGCAACTTATAAAGAAGTTTATATACTTGGGGGGGAAAGGGAAGCCATTCAGTGCTGTAGAAATTGTGAAAGAATGCATTATTGAAGTTGTAGGATGCTTAGAACCCAATAACGTTTAAAAGTACAAACAACTTCCTCTTTCAAGGAGAACCATAACTGATTGGCAACATGAATTAGCCTTCAACTTACCAGAACAACTTCATGCAATATTTCAAAAGGAAAATACATATTAGTCAATTACTTTGGATGAATCAACTGATAGACTACTGACTTGGCACAGGTTTTATACTTCATTTGTGTCATAACAGAAGATTTTCTTTGCTACGAAGGGTTACTCGCTTTGGGCACTCTTACGAACAGAGCATGGGGAACAGATATCCTCAACAACTTTCAAGATAAAAGTGAAGTTGGACTGAATTTGATAAATTTAGTGAGTGTATGTACAGACAATGCACCTTCCGTGACAGGAAAACATGAAGAGTTTATTGCACAGATAAAAAAAGTATTAACAGATCCAGATGCTCATTTGTTTTCATTGTATCTTGCATCAGCAAAATCTCTATGCTAAAGCTACTATTTTAAGTGACACTTTGCAACAAGTTATAAGTATTGTTAACTATACTCATGCAAATGCAACATGGTATTACCAGTTTTGTAAAATGCTAGAGTTGAATGATGAGGTATTCAGTGTGGATTTGCCATATCATTCTAAAGTGTGTTGGCTATCACAGGGACAGGTGTTAGCCAAAATTTTATCTCTGTGAGAACAGAGAGTTAAATTTTATGAAGAGTAGAATCAGCAATGTGAATTATTGAAAGAAGATTTCTATAGGAATGCAGCATTTCTGTGTGATATGTCAAATCAAAACAACTTGAATATTTCTTTGCAAGGTAAAACTAAGTCTGTATATGATATGTGGCAAAAAATCCAAGTATTTTG
>CAUYRT010098555.1:0-30673 GCA_963574885.1 Lepilemur ruficaudatus
TGTAGTCCCAGCTACTCAGGAGGCTGAGGCAGGAGGATTGCTTGAGCCCAGGAGTTTGAGGTTGCTGTGAGCTAGGCTGATGCCACGGCACTCTAGCCTAGGCAACAGAGCGAGACTCTGTCTCAAAAAAAAAAAAAAAAAATGGCCCGAACCTAACCAGCCTGCCCATGAAGTGGGGTCGGGGACCAGGAATCCCAACAGACATAATTAGATGGATACACTGATCAACCCGTCAACCAGACGGGGTTGGTGCTTCCGGTTCTCATGTCATGAACTGCTGTGTTGAGACAGGGCTAGGCCCAGCGTGACATCTTTCTCCGGATATTCTAAATCCACCACCTTCTTACCATTGGTGATGTGCATGCACGAGTCAGGAAGAGCTCTGGCAGGACTGGGCACTTTGTGGGGACCCCCATCGTCACAGTAGCTCCCACATCTTCCTTCCTCTCCGTACCCATCACCAGTGTCTTCTCAACACCAAGACGGCTGTGATCGCCCTACCTCCAGCTCCACACCTCCGTTGTCCTATCCAACACACTGCTGCTGGGAAGATCTTCCCAAGGGACAGATGAACATGGTATTTTTATGCTCAAAACATTCAAAAGATTGAGTCCCTGAGAACCCATAATTGAAATTCCCTTGGCTGACGTTCAGGACCCTTCACCCCCGGCCACTACCTTTCAATCTTTCTCTCGCTATGTCTCAGCATGCTCCAAGGCTTAAAACACTCTGCGCTGCTCGCTGCTATGGAGTCCCTGCATCTCCAAGGATCCCAATCCCCATTCTTTCCCCTCCTATCCAGCCTTTTCATCATAAATATGGCTGGTGAGACTCCAGCTGTAGGTCAGGGAGCCTACAGGCTTCACTGGGGAAACGGAAAAGCTCTCTGGTCCAGGAGGAGGCAGGGAGGGGAGGCAGTGAGAATGAAGGATGAATGGACACCCCTGGGATGACTGAACAATGTTGGGGAACAACATACGTGAATGAGCCAAGACAACTTTCTAATTCTACTGAGAAAGAAAATATAAGGAAGGAGATGCATCAGACACGTAAGAGCCCCTGGACAAATTACAGGGACGTCAATGGAAGCAGCAGTCAGTACATACGGCCAGCTTTTTGCTCCTCCACACTGGGCCAGGCTAGCGTGGACGGGCTTTCTTCCCATGTCTTGATGAGCTGATGAACAGACCATAAAATGCAGTCAACTCTAAGTGAACTCTAATGATTACACAATCCTTCTGCACATCAGTGTGTCCCTGTTGCTGGACTTACAGCTAACAAATAAAGAGTGTGCTCACAGTTCTGGGGCAGTGAGTTGTATACAACCCCCTTACCCATGGAAGAGGACACAGAAGTTCCTAGTGGCGTGGCTCACACTTTTCTCTCTCCTATAACACCCTGACTCCACACATGGAAATCTCACCTGTACAACATGTGTTTCTTGAAAACTTTCTCTTTGCCCTCCTCCAAATCCTCCCCCTGCTCCTAGCTTCCACAGAACTTTCTCTCTCCCACAGTACACAACACTTCCCCTGTTCTATTAATATTTTGTGCTTCAATTCCTTCCCTTGTTGCAGGGAAGACTCTCATCTCTTCACATCTGTATCCAAACTCAACATCTGGCACGGAGTAGTCACTCCATAAACACGTAGAGAACAAAGGAATAGGTGAGGCATGATGTGTTACACTCTCGAAACGCCCACGATTTGTAAGACTTCTCCCCTCTCAATGGGATCATTAATTTTAGGTCTAGTCCATCAGTGTAAGCATTCAGGGATCTTGGGGTGCCCTTTCTAAGTGAGCACAGCCTAGGTCTTGACCCCAAATCAGCCACCGCAGCTCTTTCCTGGTTACAGAAAACAATGACAGCTGGCACACACCCAGGGTTCCTGCTCTAAGTATTTTACACGCGCTATCTCCCTAAATCCTCACAACTACCCCGAGGTAGATACAATTATTGATAATCTCCGTCGTGCAAATGAGGAAGCGGAGGTACAGGAAAGTTTCCTATAAATGACGTGTAGCTAAGAAGTGTTAAGAAAAAGACTCAAAGCTGGACAGTCGGGCTTCGAAACCCACAGTATCCCACCCACTCGCCACGGAAAACGGACCTGCGGTGTGCGTAAGACAGAACATGCTTGTCGTGTCACCTGGCCAGCTGCCAGGCCTCGGGTGTCACCTAATCTGTCCAGGTCTCAGCTTTTCTCATACCTAAAATGGGGACATCACAGGGCCCACCTTACAGGGCTGTTGAGAGGACAGATGGCCTGATGGACACACAGTGGCCAGGACAGAACAGACGCTCAAAAATGGAGCTATTAGTACTGATCAGGAATCGTCCTGTTGAGAAACCAGTTTACATCAGCTATAGGGAAAACAAGAACGTATTGGTTTGTGTGACGGGAAAGTAAGGGAGAGAGGGGTCTTCAGACACAGCTAATTAGAAGCTCAAATAATTTCATTAGGACCGAAATGTCTCTTCTCTCCACATCTCAGCTATTCTATTCTCTTAGTGGCTTCATTCTCGAGCTAGTTTGTTCTACTTGGTGGTTTCTGTTATAGAAATTCCACATTTATGTCCACAGCTTGGTGACGGCAGGGAAAGATGGCATCTCTTTCCCTAAAGTCACAGAATATAGTCTCATTGGATCTTTTGGGGTCATCTGCCCTTCTCTGAACTAATTGCCGTGATGAAGGAGGTAGGTTTGTTGGTTGCCTGACCCCTGGAACCAGGCGGCCAGGGTTGGCCCTGATCACACGGGAATTGAGATGGAGTGGCTAGCTAAAGGAAAAACACAATGCTGTTGCCAGGACAAGAATGGATTCTGGGCAGGTAAAAATATCCATTCACCATGAATATTTTCAATGTTCTCGTGTTCTAAACAGATGGGGTCTCCTGGCCTGGTGCCCGCAAACACTGGGTCCCTCCAGCCTGCGTCCACTGCCAGTCTGTCTGACAAACTTCTCCAAGCCCTGAGAATGCATGGGCCCTCCGCTTCCTCCCAGCTACTGCAAAGCTCAAATTAGTCACTCCGTGGGCCCCTTCCGAGGCATATCAGAGACCAGCTGTGCAAGGACCTGTCACCTTCTTGTCAGGGAAAGTTTTCTGTCCAAAGAACTTTCGTCATCACTTCTTTCTCAAGTAGCTGGATGTCACTTGAAGAGACAGCTGAAGTCACTCACAATGGCTGGTCTCAAATCAGCGCTCACTGGCCTTGTCAGTAAAAGCCTCACCCCGCAGCGAAAACTGTCACTGATCATGTTTAGATATGTACGCAGAGGTATTAGATTAGAAGAGAGAATGCACGAGATGGGAGTTTAAAAGAGGCCAAGTTGCAAGGGAAATCTTAATGGGAAGAAGTGAAGGCTTAAGGTTGCAAGTGGTGGGGGGCATCTTTTTCTAAAACCAGATTTATACTCCCCATCAAAACCAGCAAGAGCACGCATATACACACACACAGGCACATGTGTGCACACAGACACCAACAACCTACATGTATACACAAACCAGTTCATACTGAGGACACACACACCTCCCACCAACATGCTTTATAAATACCTGAACCTCAACAGGAGATCAGCAGATAGTTGCTCTATTCAGACCATTATAAATGCCTGGTTTCACCTTCATATCAAAACACTGCTAAATAAGGTCAGAAAACAAATATTCACTCAAAAAAACCAATTATCTTTTGGAGAAAAAAGGAAAGGAATCTATATATGAATCAAATAGTATTTGTTGCCTTTCTCTGAACATACCCTTTTATTTAGGGGGAGATTTCTCAACCTGAGCATTACTGACATTCTGGGCTAGAGAATGCTTGGTTTGGGTAGGGGTGGGGCTGTCTTGTTTCACATGACATTTAACAGCATCCCTGGCCTCTGCCCACCCGGTGCCAAGTGACCTCCTCCTGTCATTGCCAAACGTCCTGTGTTGGGGTAAAATTACCCCCCAGTTGAGAACCACTAATTTAAGGACTGTAACAAACGCTGTCTTCAAGATTACTATGGTAGGATGATTAGCTAATTATTCATTAATATGCATCAGCTAGGATTGTAAATCGTGCTCGATTTGGGGGAGCTTTAATGTGGATTTATATCACTGTTAACCAATATTTATGATTCAAATGCTGATTATACCTACATATGTAGGTGCTTGACAGTCATTTATGTGACTGTTCTGCCTGAACCTTGGCAGAGAGCTCAGCATGGGTGGAAGAGAGCCTGGGCTTTCAAAGACTGGATTTGAAACCAGACATGGTACTAAGTGGCTGCATGATTTGGGGACAGTTTCTTATCTTCTCTAAATTTGAGTTTTTGCCACTATAAAATGGAGATTGTAATAGTTATTCCATAGGGAAATGGTATTTTATAAAGGGCATCAAATACTATATTCAAGAAGACACTACCACACAAACAGATGCTCAATAAATGTTGGTTTACCCTAAGAACACACTTTGCTCTAGAAGGGTTTTGCTCTATGATTAAAAACAAGCCTTCTTCTGTGAGAGTGATTAATCACCTAAGTAAAGGGCAACGATGACATTGCTCTGCCTGTGTAGCTTTTTGTTTCTCACAGAGTTTTTCATTGCTTTTCTCTTCTCCTCCACCTGTCTTTATCAAATCCATAAGTGGTTCTAGTGTCTTAAGGATGTGTCAAAGCATTTTTCCCCAAAAGCTCTCTTTTCTGGACCCTTCCATCTTCTGTTTCAATCTAAGCAAATGATGTGGTAGTAACACAGCCCAGCAACATCACGGGACTTCCCTTTATTATTCTTCTAAGTTGGAGTCACTGTTTCCTGGGTCCTTGGCTTCCCCTCTATTTTGATGGAGGGCATCCTGTGTGAGAGGCTCAAAGTGTAATGCATACACAACGGTGAAAATTGTGAGGACAGATCCAGTTATAGTAAATATAAGTACAAAGTCCTGGAACCGTATTTTTAACAAATGGATCCCCCAAATCACAAATTCAAGGAATGCTGATCGTCAACATCTCTAATCACTGGGGAAATACAAATCAATACCACAATGAGATATCATTTAACTCCAGTGAGAATGGCTTACATCAAAAATTCCCAAAACAACAGATGCTGGTGTGGATGCAGAGAGATAGGAACACTCATGCACTGTTGGTGGGACTGCAAACTAGTACAACCTCTATGGAAAGCAGTATGGAGATACCTCAAAGAACAAAAAGGAGACCTACCATTTGATCCAGCAATCCCACTACTGGATATTTACCCAAAGGAAAAAAAAGACATATTATTAAAAAAAAAGACACCTGCACTCTAATGTTTATTGCAGCACCATTCACAATCACAAAGATGCAGAAACAACCCAAGTGCCCATCAATACATAAGTGGATTAATAAAATGTGGTCTATGTATACTATGGGGTACTATTCAGCCATAAAAAGTGGTGAACTAATACCTCTTGTATTAACCTGGATGGAGCTGGAGACCATTCTTCTAAGTGAAGCCCAGGAATGGAAAAACAAACACCACATGTACTCACCATTAAATCGATCAATACCTATGTGCACGTACAGAAATAACATTCATCAGAAATCAAGCAAGTGGGGGGAAGTGGGGATGGGTGAAATCACACATATGGGTACAATGCACACTGTCCGGCGGATGGGCATGTTACAAAAGTAATTTATGTAACCAAATAATTTGTACCCCTGTAATATTCTGAAATAAAGTTTTAAAAAATCATCACCATAGGGGACCACACATTTATTATAAGGGTGCTGCCATGGCCCCACACCGTGGAATATTCTTTCAGAGTCCATGTTGCATAATTTAGCAACTTTCATAAGGGAGAAAGATCTGACTTGAGAAACAATCAAAAGTCCTACAGCCAAGTGAGATGAAGAATGAGGATATTAACCTGGGCTTTCTTCTGCTGTGGGAATGGATGAGGCCACATCCCCCATTTCACACCTTAGTGACCCTAACCTGGGGAGCACATGCCTGCAAGCTTTGGCCAGCTTAGAGAGGTGGGAGGAATCCTAGAGAAAGCATGAATTTTCTTTAAAAGATTGTATTTTCTTTTTTAATAATTTATTCGCATGCTACTTCATAAAATATAATTTCAATATAAACTTTTTTTGAGTTTTTCAAATGGTGTATGAAGTTCGGAAAGATACAGAGCATGCGGCTTCATACACTCTTTCATGTAACTGTTGTCAGGGGTCAGGCCCCAGATTAAAAAGCACAGGGCTAGTAAGTCAAGGAAAAAAGCGAAAGAATTAGTAGTCTGCACACAGAGCCCAGCTAATATCACAGCACAGTAATTGGTAGAGGGGCTGGTCATTCTCCAGCTCCCTTGGGGTCTCATACACGCTGATGTCTTTAAATACCATCTATATCCTGGTATCCTCCCAACCTTCTATTTCTAGCTCAGACCTCCTTCCTGAAACGCCTCCCCCCACCCCACTTACTCAGGATCTCCACCTGGAATCCTCATTAGACATCTTATGTTCAATGTGTACAAAAAAGCAACCCCCAGTATTTAACCCCAGAGCCCGCTCCTCCCATAATCTTCTCCCTCTCAGTCTACCCACTGCAACAAGCACTTTGGAGTCATTCTCAACTTCTCCCTTCCTCTAGGATCTCACATCCAGTCTGGCAACAGATCCAGCTGGCTATACCTTCAAAATGTGGCTAGAATCTGATCACATCTCCCCACTTCCTCCGCTGCCACCCTGAACCACGCTACCCTCATCTCTACGCCAGTAACGCAGTAGTTGCACAATTTCTACCTTCGTGCCTCTACAGGATCCTCCCACTGTAGCAACCTGAGTGGTCCTTTAAAGACCCGAGTTATTAATACACAAAGCCACTTCTCCATTGAACACTCTGATCACCGCCTCCCCTCCCACTTCCCTTGCAGTAAACTCCACACTCCTTGGCATGGCCTTACACAGTCTGGACTCTTTCTTGATCTCTTGGACTTTCTCTTCTATCCTCTCTCCCCATCATTGCTCCATCCAGCCATTGGCCTCCTTGCTGCTTCTCAGACTCCCCAGGTACACCCCACCTTAGGGCCAGCATGGGGCTGTCTGCTTTGCCTGGAACGCTCTTCCTCTAGACATCATACAGCTACTCCTTTCATCTGTCTTGAGTCTTTGCTCAAATCTCACCTTTTCACTGAAGGCTAACCTGGGCCATCTTAAATCTGCAACCACCCCCCCCACCTCTGCTCTCCTTTGCTCCACTTTTTATTTCTCCACAGCACTTATGACCAATTTACTTATTTATTGTGTTTATTGATTACTGTGTCTCTCCGGTAGAACGCAAGCTCTATGAGAGTAGCAGTCTTGGTTTATGGACATACACCCAACATTTGGAACCATGTCTGACATGGCGGATGCTCAATGACTGTGTGTCAAATAAATGCATTGAACGACTCCATTGTCAAGACTCTTTCTAGAAGTGTTCTGATCCCTAACGCATGAGATGAATTTATTGAAGATTTGGGATTGGCCAGACGGAAGCAATGAAAAGTCAAGGCAATGAGGCTGTCAAAAATGACGCTGAGGTGGCTACACATGGGGTCATGGTGGTCAAGAAGTTAACAACATCAGCATATACGGTGCTTTGCTGTTTGCAAAGGAACCTGGTAGCCTGAGAGAACAGGGTTGAGACGAGGAAGTGCAGGTCACCAGGATGGGAAAAGTACACTCAGAGTGGGACGAAGGAAGAGGATGGGGGGGATGAGGGTTACGATCAGGAAGCACCAATTTAAAACCACTAACAAATGGAAATAATAGAACTAATCAATAAAACTGATTAATAAATAGATCAAGGGGTTATAAGAGTGTTTTGAATTCTCAATCAAAGGGCACACAATGAGAATGGAGTATTTTCAGAACACAAAACGCATATAGCTAGTCTCATAAAAAAAAAAATTCATTTTGAATGGAGATCAAGACATGCTGATTAAAACAAAAATAAAATACCGTATTTACATATCATCATAGGAAAGACTTAAAATATAATAACATCCTTCAGAGAGTGTAGTGAGACAAATGTCCTCATCCTCAAGGCAGAATATAAATGGGAGAATCCTTTGGAAAAGAAATTTATAAAATGAACCGAGAGCATTAAAACATGCTATGCTTTGGCCAGGAATTCCACTTCTAGCAATCTATGCCAAGAAAAATTCAGAAATGTGGACAGAGATTTATGTATAAAGATTCAATGTAATGGAAAACAGAAAAAAAAACTAAAAATATCATAATTATTATATGAATTATGGCATATTTATAGAGAAGAATGTTATGCAACCATCAGTAATTACATTTGTAAAATAATGTCAATGACATGGGAGATGCTCATGATATAAAGGTCAAATGGGCTGAAAGGAGGATGGACGATGCCATAAATGGCAAATGGCCTCAACTAATATTATAAGAATTTATTGCAAACAAATTCATAAGTAGATTCTTAAAAAAATTTAATCTCTATTAGGGTTATCAAAAAAGCAGTTTATTGATTTGTTTTAAGAAAAATAAAAACATTGCCACTTTTTTATGTAGTGAGAAATGAATGTTAAGTTAGGATTGTATAATTTTAGAATGGTTATCCATATAACCATTCTAAGGTTATCCATCCTGAAGATGATTTTTTTATGGCTAATGGTTCATTATCCATAATTTTGCATAAAAATAATTTTCTGTTTTAATGCATATTCACTTCTCTGGGTCTCCAGTTTGCTAATTGTTCAAATGAAGCATAGTCTAGATCAGGGGTCAGCAAACCTTTCCTGCAAAGGGTCAGATAGTAAACATTTTAGGTTTTGTGGGCAGATGGTCACTGTTGCAACTGTTCGTCTCTGCTGTTGGAGCTTGAAAGCAGCCATAGATACAGTGTAAATGAATGGCTATGTGCCAATAAAATTTATATTATAAATGCCAGAAGCAGGCCAGATTTGGCCCATGGGCCATGGTTTTTCCAATCCGTAAACTAGATGCTCGATTGTGTTTGATTATCTGATGGCTCAGACCCTGGTGTGGAGATCTAAATGCCAGCTTGCACTTAGAAGAAAAGAGAAGCAGCACAGCATACCATCATGTGAACCTGGCTCACTTCCTAGTTGTGTCTCTTGTTACAACATATTCATACTTTCATCACTATGATTCCTGGTGTCCTCTGTCATAAAGTGAGAGCATAACACCTACTTCGTAAGGTTGTCCTATGGCTTAAATAAGAGAATAGAAGTCAAAGCCCAAAGTCCAGATCTGGTAAATGAGGAGTTCTCAGTGATTGGCAGATAGCCTTATTAGGAAAGCTCTGAAACACTGAGCAGCACATAACTCCCAGGTGCTGAATGATTTGGGACCCACAAGAGGCAGTGTTGGGTCTGCAGCAGGGAACAGCCAGGACAAGCTAGAGTATGCTGCAATAACAAATCACCCTAAAGCTTAGGTGGCTTAAAACATTAATATTTAATTTTTGCTCATGCTAACATACCCATGGCTGATCCTCTGGGGACTCTGCTCTGCACTGTTCTTCCTGCAGAATCATCTGGAGCTTTGCTGGTTGTAGTGATTCTGGGAAAATGTAGCTGTCTGGATCATGCATGGGCTCTTAAAGCGTTCAGCTGAAATGATGCGCATCACTTCCACTCCCATTTCATTGTCCAAAACAAGTTACATAACCACACAGAATGCATGGGGGGCTAAAGATGCTAGCTACCTTGCTCCTGGAATGGGGATGGGGGGAGATCCGGAAATATTTGGTTAACTGCACTGATAACTGCATCATAGCAAGACAGGAGAATAATAGTTAACATTCACACGCATTTAGCATATTCTAACACAGTGCTAATGACTTTACTTACAATTTGGGAAAAACCAAGTCAGGAGGATAAAAACAGAGCTGAAAGTGAATGGGGCAAGACACTGGGTCTGGAGTTCCCTATGGTAAAACTAAATTAGGGGCACGATGCTTCAGATAAGACTTACTTTTCCTAAAAATGCTTTCACCAACTCTCTCTCCCTACCATCACCCCTTATTATAGCAGGGCTTTATCACCCTGAAGGCAGCTCTGATCAGAATCTCTAGTCTAAAATCATGTCTAATTCTCTGAACCACCAACATGTAGGGAATGTTTGTGTCCTTCTAAAATCCATACGTTGAAGCCCTAACTCTCGTGTGTCTGTATTGGAGATAGAGCCTTTAAGGAGGTGACTAAGATTAAAAGAGGTCATAAGGGAGAAGCCCTAATCCTGTAGAACTGGTGCCCTTAGAAGAAGGGGAAGAAACACCAGAGGCCTCTCTCTTCACCATGTGAGGACACAAGAAGGCAGCGGCCGTCTGCAAGCCAAGAAGAGAGCCCTCAACAGAAAACACCCTGCCACAGCCTTGACCTTGGACTTCCCAGCCCCCAGGACTGTGAGAAAATACATTTCTATTGCTTAAGCCCCTTACTCTATGGTATTTTTATTTATGACAGCCCAAGACAGCTAACACAAAAATCTAAAGCAGACAGCCCTTCTCTTTGGATTTGATTTTTCACACGCAAACTTGGCTTATTCAAAATGACATTATGGCATTGATATTCAGGTCTAGGGAAATCCAAAGCTAAGGTTGGGTTGCTAAGACAAAGCTGCAGCCTTTGAAATCAGAAAAAGAAAACTGTGTATTTAAAATCCAACTCTGCTATCTGAGTGGCCTTGAGCAACCCATATAAGCTTCCTGATCCACACTTTCCTCGTCTGTAAGCCTCTCCCATGGCTTCTAAAGGAGGTCATGTGTAGGGACATGCAGCATGGAGAACATGTTTTTTTCTTCTCCCTTCCCTCCTCCATCTTTGTCTTTGGTATTGCAGCTCAAGGCTGAAAGGCAGAGAAAGGCACTTTGGACACGAACACTCACATGAAATGTGCTAAGAGGAAGTTAATCTTAGCACACTCCTCCCCCCTTGCCCACCCACTGGCCAATTGGTCCCTCGCTGACAACCCATGCCAAAGGCTGAGCTGAATTTGGGGGCAGGTGGATGTGAGCAACAGAGTTAAAACACATGGGGTAACCCAGGTCTATTCAGACTCGGGTGGAAGGATGAGATGGATGAAGCCAACTAAGCAGCCACTCTCTTGTCTCTACCTTCTTAGTCTTGGTTTGGGTTGGGATATATAACTTGGACTAAATTCAAAATCTATTTCAACATTCTCATGGACTCCATGATTGGCCAAACATAAGAGCTACCAGAGAAAGATGTGACCACTCCTTCCTTCTCCCACGAAGAACATCCCAGGGTTAATTACAGATTAATGTAGCACATATAGATGCTGAACCCATATTTCCTTCACCCCTTTTCTCTGCCTTCCTATATCTCTAAGGTTTCAGGAATCGCAAAATTGGACATAGTTAAGATGACAAATCTGCATGTAAGGAGGAAGAGGAGGAGGAGGAGGAAGGTAGCCAGCAGGTATACAGCAAGCACATTGGTACCCAGCATTTCCCAAACACTCTTATCTATATCTTTATCACTATTCCGCCAGGAAGGCACTATCAGACTCAAGGCACTGACAAGGAAAGCAGGATGTCAGAAAAGGCAATCAGCCCCCACCTCGCAGTTCCAGGTGACTGGGCTGTTGCTCATACCCAAGTCTGCCTGGTCCAAATTCCTGGCTCCTTCACACAGCATCTCGTGATGTCCCTGGGGCCTAGAGTCTGGCCTGGCTTGTTTCATTCCATGCTGCTCCCTGTCACAAAAATTAGCCAGAAATGGACAAAAATTCCCAGAATATCTCTACCCTCTAGTCCTGCCCACTGTGTTCAGACCTGAAAGGACAATGTTGGCAAGAGTGATACAGGGACTCAGGGGGAAAGGAGGAAGCAGAGAATGGACTTGGAACAAGGGGCCAGGATTCTAATATAGAATGTTCTAGTAATTTTCTGAGAGATGCTGATCAAGTATCTGCCTCTCTCTGGGCCTCAGTATCCCCGCCTGTAACATGACAAGTTGTTGAATGAGGTTATCGCCAGCCCCAGACTCGAATATTTTGTCATTGGCTCAGTTTTCTAGACACACTGAGCTGAAATCTTCCGAGGCTACGTTTTTCAGATACTCGGCTCAATTCACAACTCTGCCCATCCGCGGAACAACCTAAGCGATGGGCTAAATGGAGACCTGTGGAATGCAGCTCCCAGTAAGGAGACCCGCCAGCCACGTGCAGGTTAGATTCTCAAATGGAAAATCACATTCTGCAAGTTCCTGGACGGGGAGGAAGGGCAGGAAGCTGCTGCTTGCCACAGGGGCTTCATTCCAGAAATCCCACATAGCGGCCTCGGCAGCGCCCTGGTGCGATAAAGGGACGGCTATCTCAGTCAAGAGCATCAAGTCCTCGGGGAGAGGTGGGTGGAGGACGAGGCCGGGGCTCTTTCCAAGAGAAGCTGAGCTCAACCCTCCAAACGGAATATTGACTCTTCTGTGCTCAGTGTAATAACTTTAACCTGGCGGGTGCCTCGCCCTGCCAAAAACCTGTCGCGATCAAGTACGTTTTCAATTGGGAAGTGGAAGCACATCGGCCCTGGCAGGCAAACAGGGGAGCAAATCTTTATTAGGGCGCAAGAGGTCACACCAGTATCTGGGTCTGTAACTAGTCCTGCCGCCAACACGCGGGAGCGTCCGCCTTGCCTCTGAAACTCAGAATTCAGAATCAGCTGGAGGACACCAGGACTATTTCTTTTTTCCTCTGTAAATTTCCAGGTTAAAAAAAATAAAACACCACCAAAAAAATAAAAAATATCCTTTTCATTTTCAATTTAAAAAAAAAAAGCATAAGCAATTCCTCTGTTTGTATCAGTCCCTCTTTGAAGGTCTTCCTGCTCCCGCCCATCTCTGAGGCTCCCACCCCCCACCCAGGGCCCCAGGGACAGAGTTGAACATTTGTTCTATGTCATCCACACTGTCCCTTGCACCTCCTCCTAGCGTGGTGCATGGTCACGTCACACTGGCCTGTCTTCATGTGTGTTTCCTTCCAATTTGCTCTCCTTCACCCTTCCTCATTCCCTCCCTCTCTCCGTTAGACACCAGAAAAAATATGACGTAATAGGAAGGCTGTGAGCATAGAAGTCAGGTGGAAGAGACGGTTCTAACCTCAGCCCCACCATGAATAACTCAGGGCTAAATGGTGTTACATCTCTGTGACTCTCCTCAGCAGTAAAACAGAGTAATAAGGACTTGATCACAGACTTCATTGGTTGATTAAATGGAGAAATGCACGTGAAGAGCCTAACACCCAGAGATCGCGAGCTGCTCTTTCTCCGCCCTCCCCCAGGCGCAGAGCTTCTGTGCAAAGACAACCGTCACGGCTCAGAGCCAAGGCGGGGCCTGCAGCGGAAGCCACCAGAGCGCGGCGTGGGGGTGGCTTCTCCCCCAGGCCAGGTGGCCTTCAGGGCAGAGTCTGAGAAGACAAAGACGTGACACCAAATCTAGAATTTTGGTTCTGAGGGATAATTAGAAATAAATTCAGAGAAAGAGGTGATGGCAGCCTTGCTAAATGAAAGGGGACAATTCGACAAAGTGTAAGAGAGTAAACCCGGGGACGCAGATGTGTGCACGTGGCGGGGCAAGAACGTGGTCAGGGATAAAGGTCCCCTCTGTCACAATTGCTGGCGCATAGAGGGTGCTCAAAAACATTGACTCTATTAGAAAATGAACTCATCAATCTAAAAAGGCCTCATTCGGTTTGCTTAAAACCTTCTACAGGCATTATTTTGACCCTCTACAGCTCTTGCCAGGATGCAGAGAGACAGGAACTCCTGGCTGCGCTTCCTGCTGCTATTTCTGCCAGGTGGAGAGTCGCCCTGCTGTGGGGTGATGTCCTGGGATGGGGGAGTTGCTCAGACGTAGCACCTGCTCATCTGCCCCGAGTACTGCCTCGGCACCCCACAGATCCACAAGGTTCAGCGAAGCAGATTCTGAATCACACCAAGTTCCTCCACACAACCCAGTCACCATCTTCAGAAGCACCTGTAGCCATGTGGTTATCCCTCCCTTTGGGGCCTCACAACCCAAGTCTGAGAATAAACACAATAAAGATTGAGGTGTAAAGGCAATATGCTCATCCAGTCCTGAATGTAGAAGCGTCCTGGGGCAGCACCTGGGTACCTGTTTTAAAAACCACAGGGACGCACCTCTGCACCCAGCTGGGCTGACCTGGGAGGCAGGAATAAGCCCAAGTCCTAGACGTGTTTGCTGGTCCTCATGATCTTGTCGTTGAAACTTCGTATTAAGAAAAGGAAGGAAAGATAGAAAGCAAACACAAGAAGGAGGTGAGATTTGCATTTTCCATTGTGCCTGACGCAGTACTCACGCAGCAAGGGGAGGGGGCCCAGGGTCCCTTGTGTGGTCTCCAAGGATTTCCCAGGAGCAAATCTCCTGGGAGCGAGCAAACCTGCTCTGTGCTTTTGGTGGCTACTGACTTATGAATGAATGCATTTTCTTGGAAAAGGATTTGTTTCAAGGTTTTATTTTTCCCAAAGCCATTGACTTACACCTGGCATCTGTAGGATACCAAAAAACAATAATGATAAATAAAGAGAAACTAGAGAAATGGTACACAGGAAAGAGGAAAGAGAGAGGAAAAAAATTATATATATACACATACACATATGTGTGTACGTATGTGTAGGTGTGCATATATATACACAAACTTATTGTTTTCTTTTGGTTTAATTCCAAGAAGATAACTGTAATTTCTCATTCTCCTTTCATCAGGGGACCAGGGATCCTGTGCTCGCCTATCACAGGGCGCTCCTCAGGTTCCAGACGACCAGCGCCACTTCCTCCGCTCAATTTCTTTACAGGAACGTGACTTCACCCTCACAAACCACACAGGGAAAATTAGGCAACACAAGAGGGAAGGATTTTGTCATTGTTGCTGCTGCTGCTGTATACATAATACACAGCAGTTACAGAAAGACACACATCACGAGAAAGGTAACATAAAATCCTGCCGCCCAGCCGGCCACTACTCACATGCTTGGCGGACACAGTTTAGGACTTCCCCCTTGCACCCAGGCACACGCCTGTGAGTTGCAAATACACAGACACACACACGTGCATGTGGACAGTCACACGGACATAGGCACTACTGTCCCGGACAGATTAGTCTTCAGAGTCATGGCACACATCGAAGGACCCCTGGGGCAGAGCCGGGGTGGCACCATCCACAGAGGACTGTGCAATGTCCAGAGCAGGGGCCAACATGCTTTTTCTGTGAAAGGGGAGATTGTAAGTATTTCAGTCTTGGTGGGCCGGAGGGTTGCAACTGCCTAACTTCGCCGCTGTAGCTGGAAAAGCAGCCGCCGATGATAAGCGTTAATAAAACAAGTGGATGTGATTCTGCTCATACAGCTTTATTTGCAAAACAGGAGGTGGGCTGCTGGCCCAAGGGTAGGTTGCCGCCCTGCGGCTTAGAACACACCAGAGACGCACAGACTGGAGAGGGTGAAAGATGAAAGTGCATCCCCCACTGAAAAGCCAACTTCATTTCGGCGGGCTGTGCTACTCTACTGCAGCCAAGGTTTCTGCCCTCGTGTGCATTCTCTGACAAAATAATGACCATAGGTCGCTAGATTCAGTGAAATTCTCCCTTCTCCCCAAATAAGCTTTTCAAGAAAGCCAATTTCACCCCCGTTTTCTAGTTCCCGTTTCAGGGAGGGAGGGGACTAGAACAAAAGTCACACCGACCTGTCAAAAAAAAATGTAGCAAGGTGAGGGTAGGGCGCTGTTCCACTCATGTAAAGCCCCCTGGATCACACACAATCAGCAATGATTTATTAAAGGCTACAAGATAAATACTGATAAAGTCTTCAGATAGAGAGGACCGTGACACGCGGGCGGCTGAGAGAATCGGAATGATTAATAGGGACGGAGACAGGCTGCAAATACAGAATGCCTTCGCCACCTGTGCGGGGGGGATCCCGGATTGAAAGCCTTTCCCGCCTGCAAACAGCCTCGCAGACGGAGGTAATAAAATACACCTCAATAACAAAAACCATTTCGCACCATTTTTCCCCCTAGGTTTTGAGATGTAATTCATGAGTCCTTCGTAGCGTCCTGATCTGCGCTTCTACGGTCTTATTCTCGACAGGCGTCTACAGGACAGGGAGACTCTGCTTCTCCCCTTGAATCCTAATGACCAAGCCAATCTTAACGCGCAGCCACCGGCCAGGAGGTTTTGAGGACGCTCATTCTGCACCCTCTGAGCCGGGCCTTTCAGGGATCAGTGCCTGCACTTAACTCAATGTTCTGCTCAGCTGCTCCCTCCAACCTCGCCCTTCTGCAGACATCCAAGACGTCTTCTGGGAATTTCAGCCAACAACAGGAGGTGATGCTCCCATTAAACCTTCCTCTGTGTCCATCTCCTTCCCCCGGCCTCACACCCACTCAACCACGCTGGCTGGCCAGCAGCCACCTATGGAAAAACACCCTCTCTGTGCCTGGCTCAGTGTTGGGTCTTGGAGATAAAAAGATTAATAAAATGCAATCAGCAACCTTTAACAGGATGCAGCCTATTGGGTGAGACACAAAACAGTCAGGGTAATGCAACCGGCATCGTTATCAGGGTCACAAAAGAATACTCAAGATAAGCAGACACGCGCACGCCAAAAACGCAACAGCGAGGAGTCTGGAAGGATGCACTCCAAATAGACAACAGCAGATGCCCCACTTCCGCCCCAAAATTGGAATCAGGATTAGGGGAAGAAGCAAAGAGATTCTGAGCCCATATGTAATGTTTGAGTATTTGGGGTTTTGTTCTGTTTTGTTTTTTTACCAAAAAAATGCACATAATGGCATTATTTCTATTAATATTCACTTGTATACACCTATGAGCATACACACACACCTAAAAGCTAGTAAAGTCATCCTATTATAGAGTCAACTTTGATGTCTCATCAGCAGTATCTGAGACTGAGTATCTGGATGAAGCTCACCCTTATTGCTTTGCTCTAAATGGTGTCTATTTCTACTACCTTGAGATCCAAGGGAATTATCTTGGCTTTCCACTCAGACCTCTTGTCTCTTCCTCCTCCATCCCCTCGAGTTCTTTCCTTCTAGGGATTCTTTGACAAGGTTAAGTCATGTAATAAAGTTTTCTATAAAGTATTCCAGACACTGTTCCAAGTGCCCCACACGTATTATCTCATTCATGTTTCACAGCAATCTAACATGTATGTATTGCTATGATCCTCATTTTATAGAGGAGGAGACCTGGGGTCAGAGGATTAGATAACTTACCCAGGACTCAGAGGAAGTACTGGATGGCAGGCGTCAAACCCAGCCCAGCTGATGCCTAGTGCTATACAAACCACCTGCTGGGGAGAATTACAAATGACAGTGTGCAAAGGTGCCTGACATCAGTACAACAGAAAAGGGGGGAAAGACCCAGTTTGCGGGTTCTAAACAAATGAGCTAGGTGTCTGCACTGCAGGCAAAGGCGGGTGCAAACGGCGCTGAGCAGTGAGTGTTCATAAAGTGGCCCTTACCACAGCTCTTTGTCAACATCGGGTAAGTTGCAGAATTACCTCTGCGGCGGCTAAGGTTGAAGGCTCGCCTCGCATCCCTCCTCAGTAACAAATCAGGGGGTCTTGCCCACGTTCTGTTTCTACTCTCAGGCAATTCTCTGTGCAGTTCAAATACTGTGGGGAAGTGGTTTTGCATTCATGTTATGGAGGCCAACTGTTGAGGTTTCAACTACCAAAAAGCTGCTAATGGGCGCGTTTAGGTAAGGAAGAGAGAAATGAATGTCAGCTAAAGCCCAAGTATCCATTGTTTGACACAGTTCTCCAGAAACTGACCAAAACTATTAGCAAACAATGGCTTGGCGATTTTGAAGTAAACAGAGTCACTTTCCTTGGGTCAACTCTGAACACACTCTGTATGCCTACAGGGGTGTTAGATTTCTACCGAGAAACTGAGCTGTCCTACCCTCATCCCAAAGATAGGCACGCCGTGATCTGACAGAGCCCTCTGCCCTGGCCCGGAGACCTGGGCAGGAGGAGCAGGCGCCTGCCTGGGCACTGCAGCTGGGGAGACGCAGCCACTCTGGGCAATGACAAAGGAAACATCGCCATCTGGTGGCTCCAGGAGAGATGAGCTACTATTCCCACCCATTGTCCCAGGCGGGGACAAAGTTAACTTAGCCAAGAAGAAATTCTGAGCATTTAGAAAACAAAGATCAACCATGCCTTTACTGACAGCGTGGGAGACAAAACCCAGCCCAGTCTCATTCTGTCTGATGTGTGGATAAGGGAGAGAGAAATGACAGTATGGTGACAGTCCTACCAAATGTGGGACCTCCTGGGACAGCAAAGCATCCCTGACGTGGCCTTATGAAGGACCTGCTCCTGACTCAAGCACAGAAAGTCCTTTCAGGCACAAAAAGGGGACCAAGACAGAGGCTAGGAGATCATGTGAAGCGCAGGAAAATGCCCTGGTGACATTGGTAACAATGACTGCAAATAAAAAGTGCTTAAGATTTGCCTGGCACTTTGCACGCATCAGTGAATAATTAACAATTAACTAATAGTTAATAATCATGAATAATTAAACAATCATTTAAAATGAACCTTCACAGCAACCCCTTAAGAAGTAAGGTGATATTATTATCCCCACTTTACAGATGAATAAACTAAGCCCCTCATAGACAATGCAGCACACACAACCTAGATCACCCAAGGAGCAAGGACTAGAGCCAGAATTAAAGCACAAGCCTGTCCAACCCAGAGTCTCACGCTCTTAACAGTTACCCGGCAGTGTTTGTCACATGGTGGTCCAGAAACCATCTGCATTGGGCATACACAGGGTGTTCCTTATAATACCGAATCTTTGACCCCACCCTAGATGTACTGAGTCAGCACCTCCACATAAGAATTGGCATTTTAGCAAGCAATAGGATAACCAGCCCACAGATGCTATGGCTAAATTGTGAACCCCAAAATTCATATGCTGACACCTTGATCCCCAATGTGATGGTGTTTGGAGATGGGGCCTTTGGGAACTAATGAGTTTTAGATGAGGTCATGGGGGTGGGGCCCACATGATAGGATTAGTGCCCTTATAAAAAGAAATGGTCAGAGCGCTTTCTCTTTCCACCATGTGAAGACACCTCAAGAAGGCAACTGTCTGCGAGCCAGAAGGAGGACCCTCACCAGAAACCAACCATGCTGGACCTTGACCTTGGACTTCCAGAACTTTAAGAAATAATTTTTTGTTGTTTAAGCCACCCAGCCTATGGCATTTCCTTATGGCGGCCCAAGCTGATTAAGACGCTAGGCTATCCATCCCTGAGTCGGCTCATACCCAAAGATCAGAAGATGCCTGTTAAATTAGTGAATGACCAAGAAGAGCTGTGCCCAGGGTCCATGTGTACAGTTTCCATGATTGAGCCTCTTTGCCAAGCTCAAGGTGATGCTTACTGGAGTCTGCGTTCTCTCCCAAATCTAAGAAGGCCGGGCCTCCTTCCTACATCACCAAGGATTCATGAGAGAAGGCTTTTGAAAGCAGACGTGACAACCGGGCGTAAATGTGGGAATAGCAACAGCAGCTTTGCGTCGTGGTCGTGCTTTGCAGGTTGCAAAGCTCCCTGGCACACATTATTTCTTTAGCTGGCTGGAATTTCCCTGTGAGGTTGGGAGGCCAGATAATTATGACCTTGGTTTAACAGGTAACAAAGCAAAGGCTGATGGAATTACAGAGCCCTGCCCATGGTCTCCCACTAATGACACGGGGACCTCAGCCCAGCAGGAAGGTGCGAGGAAGATAACAGAAAAACTCGGGGTCACCAAGGAATGAAATTAGAGGAGTCGACATAGCTTGGAAGAGGGGGTTATCTATCAGGGCGCAAGCGGCAAGGAATTCAACCCAGAGAGTTCAAATGACAACAGGAGACCTTAATGAAAGGGGAACTCACAAGGTGTAGGCAGGGACAGGGAACAAGCAGAGAATGGGGTGTCCCTTGGGATCAGCAACAGGGCAAACTGTTCCCAGCCCTGACCACATAGCAAGAAAAGGAGCACATAGTGTTAATAACTAAGAAGATGGCAGGGAGTAAAATAGACAAGTAACGAACAAGGACGCAAAAGTACAGGTGCTGTTTTTGGAGAACCATTTCTGGCTCAGCCACCCCACTTTCCCCTGAGCGGGGAGTTCTGTTCCCTAAGAATCAAGTCTATCAGTGGCCTTCGAAGGGGCCTCCTGAGGGAGCCTCTTTCTCGACCTTGGTCACCCTGGGAGTGGGCAGAGGGTGCTCCCTGTCCAGTGAGATGCAGGGACTACTTTCCTGGGTCACTTGGTCACTGGTCTTCCTTTAGCCAGGAGGACCCCATGTAAAGTAGAGAATTCAATGCCTAGGAAGTTGAGACAACACAGTATTTCTTTGCAGACTAGCCACCAGGCTCTATTTCAATGGAAAAAAAAAAAAGTATACCTATTGCTGAGATTGTTTGCAACTGTGTCAAACTCTTCTTGATGTATTCTTTTCAGTATGTAGAGCTTTTAAAAACAAAGATGCAATATTTTTTAAGTATCTTTAAGGTAGGGTTTCTCAACCTCAGCTGGATCATTCTTTGCTGTGCATGGTAGGATGTTGGCAGCACCCCTGGCCTCGACCCACCAGACGTCAGTAGTATACCCCGCCCCCTCAGTTGTGACACCCAAAAATGTCTCCAGACATTGCCAACTGTCCCCTAGGGGGCAGAGTTACTCCCCCTCCCCTTTTGAACTCCTGTCCCAAGTGATCACAATCTGATGAGTTAAATTCTTCCATTAACAATGAGAGGGCCAGGGTTAGGGTGAGGTGAGCGATGATCTTAAGTAAGGATCCTGTCTTTATGTAAGTTTTGATATTTTGTCTGTTATGGATTGTTTGCATTAAATTTTATAAATATTGCATTAAAATATTATCTTTGTTATTGAGTGTTTCTGTGCTCCCGTAAATTTTGCACCTGAAGCAAGTGCTTCCCTGGCCTCCGTTCGTCCCAGCCCTGGACAAGGTGCCACTGGAGCCATGAACACTAAGAAGGAGAAAGTTTTCTTCCACTGTCATTCATTCATTCATTCATTCATTCCCCCAAGTCTCCCGGAATATAACTAATTTATTGTTTGCAGTGGCTACATAGTATCTCAAAGTGTGGGTCACCATGATTTCCATAACATTTCCTGCATAATAGGAAAGAGGCATGAATAGAATTGCACTGGATGCTTTGTAGAAAGCATGCTGGAGGGGAAGTACTGACAGCAGAGGGACCAGCCACAAGGTAAAGCAGTAGTCCAGGGAAGAGATGACTGTGGTTTGGAGTAGGTATTGGCTGTGGACATGGAAAAAAATGGGAAGATTGAAAAGATAGAATCAACAGGTCTTGGTGATTAATTGTATGCAGGGGATGAAGATGAGAAAGTTGTCATGGACACATTCCCAGCATTCCAACATGAGTACCTGGGGGCAGGTCATGGCAACAGATAAAATAGAGAAGGCTGGAGAAGGAGCAGGCTGGGAAGTACTGTGCATCATGGATCACAAGATGAGCTTGGGGGGTGGTTAGATGCGGTGCCCCGGATGCATCCACATGGAGTCCTCCAAAAGCGGAAGCTGGACTTGAGATACAGCTGCAGGAGTCAGTGGTATTTAGAGGGTGCCTGAAGCTGTGGAGTGCAAGAGCTCTCCTGGGGAGGGCGGAGAGTGAGAAGAGGATCTGAGACCGAGCCCTAAGGAATGCTCGTACTTAAAATGCAGGTGGAGAATCAACCGCAGATGCTGAAATGCGTGGGTGAAAGTATGATGCAAAACAGAATATTTGCATCATCTCAAAGAATCTCCCCTCGAGGTCATTATTAACTACAGGGGGGAAAGGGTGATTTTAAAGCTGACGCTACTTTAACCAAATAATCAAAATTAACCTCACAGCAACGAGTCATAGGAACATCACGTGCCTCCTGATATGCCGCACTAAGAAGGACACAGCAGCACGTCTGTGATTTTCTTGCCCAAAGTGCACAAGCCCAGTCTAATCATCAAGCGAGCAACAGAAAAACCCAAAATGAAGGATGTTCTACAGAGTAACAGGTGAGTATTCTTCAAAGCTGTCGAAGTCATGAAAGACAAAGAAAGATGGAGGAGTTTTCCCGGTTCAGCGAAGGCGAAGAAGATCTGATGACGAAATGCAACGTGGACCCTGGGCTGGATGCTGGAACCAGAGAAGAGACGTGAGGGGGCCAAATCTGCAGATCAGTGGCCAGTACAGTATCAGTACTAATTTCCTGGTCTGAAAATTATCCTGTGGCTACACAGAATGTTAGCATTCTAGGACGATGGATCGAAGAGTATACAGGAATTCCCTTGTAATAATGTTGCAACTTTTTGTAAGTCAAAATAGAGAGTTTTTAAAATATAAAATGTAGGCGGAGGAAGAGATGGAAATAGTGATCGGAGAGGAAGGTAGGAATGGCATTGGCGAAGCAAAGAGCCACATTGAGGGCAAAAGTGGATATTTAGTAAAGTTAAATGCTGCTGAAAGTAAAAAAAAAAAAATCTTAAGTGAGTCTACTGGATTCTATCTCTCTTTAGGTGAACATTTTATTAAAGTTTAATATAAAAACAGAAAAGTCACAAACAGCTTGGTGGATTTTTACAAAGTGCACACCCTTGTACAAAACTGAGTGTGTAAAAACACTCAGTTCAAGACACAGAACTTTAGCACACCAGTAAGCCACCCGTATGCCACCTCCAAGGTACTGTCCGCCTTCCCTACGAAAGTAACTGCTACTCCAACTTCTATCATCACAGATTAGTTTTGCCTCTTTGTGAAATCTATATAAATGAAATCTTACAATGAGTCTGGTTTTTCTCACTCAATTCTGTTTGTGAGATTCATCTGTGTTGCTTCATGTTGAGGCAGTTCATTTTCATTCCTGTATTGTATTCCACTATGAATATACTACCATTTATTTATCCACTCTATTGTTGATGGCATTTGGGTTGTTTCCACTTTGGGGTTATTACCACCAGTGCTGCTGTGAATATTCTTGTATATGCCTTTTAGCACATATATGGCTGTTTATCTGCTAGGCATATATCTAGAAGCAGAATTTCAATTGAATTTTGCACTGTGGATTTGATAGGGAACAGCTATTTCAAGGAGGTGGTTGATGAGTTAATGGGTGGCGTCAGCAAGTATAGATAATGCTCAAGTTCCCCTAAAGCAGTTGCAAATGCCATTTCCTACTTTACTCTCAATACTCGTAAGTTTATTCATGAAAGTGAGAGGAAAAAAAAAAGGCTTCACTCCATGGTGGGGGCGGGGAGACTCACATCCTGGAGCAAAGAAAAGATCTAGGAGCCAAAAATACCTGGGTTCAAACCCCAACTGTGCCATACGCACATTTGCAACCTAAGCAACTTGTTTCATTTCTCTGAATTTTGGTTTCTCCAGCTTTAAAATTGAAATAATATCTCCAATTCCAAATGTGATAATGCCTGACTCGTGGGAGCAATGTGATCAGTGCTCCTAAGAATAACATCTTCCTGGGAAATCTTGATCCAGCTTTATCCAACTTCCCACCAAAATACTTATGGAGAAAAGATGAAAAGTTTAAATCCTGCAAACTAAGTCAACCAAGTGCTAGTACCTTTGATACGTTTCCCCTGTCTACAAGGTTAAAGGAGTGAAAAATGGAAAATGCATTTGATAGACATACCGTGGTGTTGGAAACAGTCCGAAGCTTCTCTTCTGAGCATACAACATCCTTTCTTCTCTCACTGTGAGTCCCCATTGTTCAGAGAAGCAAAGTCTACACCAAAAAGAAAACAAAAATAAAAACATGTTTCTATTGTGTCCACAACACTGTCTGAGGCATCCAAGGAGGCTCTCCATGCCCAGGCTACCACTTTCCCCGCAGCCAACTGAAGACTGCAAGACCCAGAACACAACATCACAGGACACAGGGGATAGGAGGTCGACAGGTAACACAGGGCTTCCTGGGGGTGTAATCTCCACAAAATAGCAATGACATGTCTGTCCCCAAAAGCAGAGACTTTTCATGTCAGTTCTTCCATTTCCATCTTTTAAAAAGTCAAAACTGGAGTTAGAAGATGACAAATCTAAGACAACTGACAGGAATTCAACTCTGGAATTATGGTTTCCTACAAAAGAAGCAAGAAAAACTAGAATAAAAGGTATTATCAGGTCATTATTAGAATTGACTTGGCTGGGGGGGGGCCTTGGATGGGAGGGTCACTGATAATGTGGATTAGATCTGTCTCAACTCCAGGTAATATCCATGAAAAGATCGATCAGACCGACCTCGGCAAAAGTTTCAGTAACAAAAATGATAGAACAGTCCCATAAAAACCCAACCAGGGGAGAAAAGGCTGTTTACAAAGGAAGAAACATTAAAGCAGGTATCAGACTTTTCCTCTGCAGTATGAGATACCAAGAAACAATTAAGAAGTATCTATAGCTTTGAGGGGGAAATGGTTGGAGCTCAATTATTTTATTGTGCAAACAACAAGAAAAGATTCTCAGAAACAACATCACCCGTGTCTTCTCCTTCAAAACGACCACTCAGGAATACACCCCAGACAACAGAAATGTTCTTCAAAACGTGGTCAGACTGTGGCACCGTAGCGTATGAGGAACCGCATTGATCACCAAAATAACGGAGGCTGCCCGGTGAGCCCTGACAAGGTGTGTTGGTCTCCTACGGCTGCTGTGACTGATCACTATACTCTTGGTGGCTTAAAACAGCACACGTTTATTATTTTACAGTTCTGCAGGTCAGAAATCTAAAAGGAATCTCCCTGGGCTGAAATCATGGTGTTGGGAGAGCTGAATTCCCTCTGGGGTATGTACAGGAGCCTGCTTCCCTTGTCCAGCTTCCAGATTTACCTGAATTCCACGGCCGTGGCCCCCACCTCCATCTCCCAAGCCGGCAACATTAAGCCGCGACCTTCCCACACTAAGTTCTTTGCAGTTCTCTTTCCATTCCTTCTTCCTCTACTTAAAAAGACCCTTCTTAATAGATTGGGCCCACCTGAACCATCTAGTATCCTCTCCCTATCTCAACGTCAGCTGGAATTAGCAAGCTTATTTCCACCCAAAACTTTTATTCTCCTCTTCTAGGTAACCTAACACATTCTTAGGTTCTGGGGATTAAGATAGGAACATCCTTTGGGGGACCATTTCTGTGTTTACCACACTGGGTATCATTAACTAGCTCATTTAATCCTCATCTCATTTGTATGAAATAGAAATAGAATTAATCCATTTTATAGATAAGTAAAGCTAAGGTTTAAAGAAGATGCCTCAGTGTCTTCCCAGTCAACTCGAATATTTGCTTATTGATAGAGACCTTTCCGTTCTCGTTGCTCGGACTGCTAATCCATTTTTGCTGAGGTGGATATTATTACACCCATTTCACAGAAGAGGAAACTGAGTCCTCTTAGAGTTGAGTGACTTGGCCCAGGTTGTTCAGGTAGCAAGTGGCAGAGGAAAGATCTGGACTCTGAAGCTAATAATTTCCCACTTCGGGGTAGAGTTTTTCATGCTTTGTGTTCTCATTTGAAATCCAAGTTTCATGTTCCCTGAAAGGGAAAAAAAGAAAATCGATGATCATTTTCTGTGTTTTGTTGTAGGATCCATGCTGGAGCTTGGATGCTACATCCCCAGTTCAGCCTACAAGCCCCAGGACCTTGCAATCACCACAAAATCTGCTTTGATTACTCGCAGCACAGCTCCAACAAAACCCAGAGAACCAATAAAACAACCAGTGAGAAAGAAACCACTTCTTTTAGTTCCATCATCTCCCAAACCTAAAGGTTTTAGTGTTGTAGGAAAAAAGTGGCTTGGGCCATGGTCTTCAGAAAAATATGTTGGATTTGCATTCCCACAAAGGGAATGTGATTCCGTGATTCCAGAAAGGCGCAGACCCGTAAGCAGCCCATGAGAGCAATTTGTGGTTAACAGAGCCATGTGCTACTTTCACCTTACTCAGCAAAGGTCACCAGGTGCCCCTTGAAAGATACACAAAAATACTGTAGGATCGTTCCAGGGGTGAGTTTATCGAGCAGCCAGTTGAGAAGTATTAATACAAAATGCTGCCAGCCTGTTTCTTTCATTTCAGGAAAAAGGAAAAAAAAAAGACAGCCAGATTGAAAAACTGGCTATTGTATTTTTACTCTCCCAAAACAACATAAAGGAGTCCTTCATTCCTTCATTCTGGGTGCTCAGAGGGTGGCCACGGAGTGGGGTTGACTCAGGATACAGCCCATACAGTCTCACACAGGCTGGAGAATTCTGGTCCATATACTCCCTGGGTCATTCCACGAGGCAGTTATTTTTTTTAAATATTGGCTTAAATTCACTTTTGGGGGAAATCCCTAGGAAGTCTTGAAATCTAGTAAATTGTAGATCCATGGCAATTTAAACAGGCTGAAGGTCCTTGGCATGTTGTTTTCCTGGTGGGTCACTGGATCACAAAAGGGCATGCCCAAATGTGCAAGCATTTTTCAAACCTCTACTCACGTCACTTATGCTAGGGACCCTTTAGCCAAAACTAAACGCCAAACCCAAATTTAAAGAGACAGAAAGTATATTTCACCTTCCATGAGCCCTTGGCAAGGATGTGAATATAAAATACTTAGTGCAGGGTACTGAAGAACTCAGGCCAGTCCTATAATATAACACATTAAAGTAGAATAGTAGATGGCACTGTGAAAACAAGGGGGAAAAAACTGTTGATTTGTACAAGTTAACACAAAAACATGTTTTGTATTTGGGGGCAAGGAACAGGGTCTATATGGACCAACTGAAACTGGCATTTGAATTTATGGTCTTTCTTATTTGAATTAGGTCGGGGTTGATCAAGAAGGTTTTAAAGGTCTACATCATGAGAGAGAGTAACCCTAGCCAAATACATCTTCCAAATTCCACTAAGATAGCAAAGTCAGAGGCCTAAACTAGAAGGTTCTCTGGAATCTCCCCCAACTCTACCTCTGCATGGTCCCTGGCATGTGCCAGACACAAAGGAAGACATTAGGCTGCACCTAGATGGTAACAACCACATGCCCTGACTGACAGCTGCACTGCCCATAGCTGTGCTCTCAGCAGCCAGCATGGCATTGTGCAGAGACAGGGTCTTGGAATCAGGAAAGCTGGAGTCACCTGTCAGCTAGACCACTAGGCAGGCCCTTTGTCTCTCTGAGTCTCCATTGGATCATCTCTACAACGGGACAGATGGACCAGACAACGTTTATAACCCTTCTGGTCCTGTGAGCTTAGGACTTTATGACAACTTGGCTGCATGGATGGGTCAGTGATTCTCAGGTGGGAGAAGTGGCTTAGGTAAGAATTGTGGTCGCTGAGAGGCAGAGAACACTGGTGATGGGCACAGGCAAAGATTGAGTTCACAGCAACATATGGCTGTGTTGTAGGGTTCTGCACACCTCCAGACAGTTCCCTTGTCAACCATCCATCGCCCTAAGTTTTCTTCCAGAGTCCACCTTTGGGGTTAAGACATGGTTTCTGGAGCAAGACTGGTCCTGGAAGAGTTTCCAACTCAAACTCCACTCTTTGCAGAGTCTCACAATGCCCCAAAGGTCTGAGTTTCTGCAATTTCCTCTCCCTGCAAATGAGACCACAAGGGCTGTTTCTCCAGAAGCCCAGGAGATGGGAAAAAAATAATAACACATACAATAATGGAATTTTTATACAGAAATGTATTTTGAGGCTACGATATAAAGTCCCTTTAGCAGGAGCCACAATTTTCTTAAATAATCATTCCCATAATTGGCTACTTGTGGGAACAACTAATTGTGCATGTAATCATTTGCCTGTACAACTCAGCATCAACCAGTAATTAAAGGCAGAGCTGTCCTTGCTAAATTTGGCTCCAGAAATAATAGTAATATTTCCAAGAGCCCAATGCCTCCTCCCTGCCAAGGAACTCTAAGCCCCATTCAAATGAGTATTGTTACTTTGAAAAAAAACATCTGGAAAAGGAAGACCTGCATCCCATATCCTTGTCCAAAGCAAACACAGAGAAGAACTCTTCTGAATAATCCTCTGCTTGCATTTATTCTGCCAGTATATGTTGAGCATCTTCTATGTGCTAGGTCAGACCTTTCCCTAAACTAGTGTCTCCTTGGTCTTTTGAGCCCTTCTCTTTACTCACTTTCTCAAAGGAGGTTAGAAAAAAAATCACCCAACTTTGCAAAAGACCCACTTTAGTTAATTTCTTCCAGGCAATCCATAGATCACAACTAAGCAGCAACTCCCATCCTCCCCAAGCCCCATCTGTCACACAACCACCCTGTGTAGGCAACCTTCATCCATTGTGCGTCTGGAAGCTTGCAGCAGCCTCTTAGCTGGTCCCCCCACTTCACAGCTGTGCCTTTTTGGTCCAATCTCCCACCCGAAGAAAACAAGTGTTGGTCTTAAATTAAAAAGCAAGCCATGTTATCCCTATATAGTGGACTGAATTACGTCCTCCAAAAACATGTGTCCATGTCCTGACCCTTCAGTACCTATGAATGGGACCTTATTTGGAAATAAGGGTCTTTACATATATATTAAGGATCTCAACGTGAAATCATCCTGGATCTAGGATGGGCCCTCAATCCAATGACTGGTGTCCTTAAAAGAGAAAGAGAAGCAGATTCGACACAGAGAAAGCCTTGTGAAGACTGAGGCAGAGACCGTAGGGAACCCTACAAATGCCGGCAGCAACCCCCCCACCTCTGAGCTCCTCTCCCATCACCCTGCAACCTCTAAGACTCCCTGACCCCAAACAAGCCTGCTCTGACCTCCAGCTAAGGCTTTGGGATTTTTATCCTAGAGAGAGGCAAAGTCCGTGAAGGGTTTTGCATTGAGGGGAAGAGAACTGATCGGATTTATGCAGTGAAACTATTAATATTATAATGGCCTCTCTGGCCTCTGTGCACAGCCTGTCCCCTCTCATCCTGCTGTCTACACTACTGGGACCTTCCATCTACCCCTTAAATGAGCTATGTGCCCTTCCGCCACAGGGCCTTGGCATGTACTGGTTCCTCCCCACTCCTCCCCTCCCCCATCCAAATCATTCCTCCCTTGCTTTTTGCCCAGATAGAAGGGGCAAAAGTGAACACCAGGAACATAGTTAGGAGGCTACTACAGCCACAGAACCTCACATTTGAAGTATTCCTCTTGTAATCTTACAATAACATATAATAAACACTGTCTATATAGTGCTGTTTTGAGTTCAGTTTAAATTTTCCCAAAACTTTAAGGTTTGATAAAAGAACACAATGTTTTAGAGCAGGGGCTGGCAAACCTTTTCTGTAAAAACCATCTGTGGCTTTATGGATCATACAGGCTCTGTGGTCACTATCCAGTTCTACCCTTGTAGCGTGAAATGGTGACAGGCAGTGCAGAAACAAATGGGCATGGCCGTGTTCCAATAAAACTTTATTGACACAAACAGGAAATGGGCCGTATTTGGCAAGGAGGCCAGAGTGTAGAAAATGCTTGAACTATCTAATGATAGTTCAGTTTCAGTTTTGGTTTCTCTCCCATCCAATCTAGCCATCAAATCAGTAAATTGGCAAAGGGCTCTAGCATGAGGATACAAATGTCCATTGGCAACTAAGATCTGAGTCGAAAGCTTTAAGAAGAAAGTTTGAAAAGCAAAAACTTGCAAGAAGAAGGTTTTTCTTCCCATTAAAAGTTAATATTTTAACTGATTTTCCCTTAAATAAATAGATCGTGTTCTGAGCCAGCTAATCCTTAATAAATGAGGATCTTTACACCAAACTGAACTGTATTCCCACAGCTATGTCCCCTCACCCTGGACCGCTTTAAGGATCCATTGATTACTGCCAAGCCTCCATGGGTGGGATTAATTAATTTATGAACTTGTCATTACATTTCATTGATTAAAACATCCCTTCTTAAAGATTTAATTATACCCCAACATAAAAGATTTGCTAATTATTGTCCTTTATCTAATTGAAGTTTTGTATTACAAATAAAGTTCAAAGGTTTAAGACAGTTGCCCTTTGAAACAGTTGGGCAAAGATGAGAATTTAATTAGAGGACGAGACACCATCCTCTCTGATCTATTCTAATTAGGGAGAGGCGTCAGCCTGGACAAGATGGCTGGGCAGAGTGGGAAGACCTGGAAAATCTGTTAACCTTGTTGGTCACTTAATGGTTTTCAGCAAACAGCTCCGATCATGTGCATTGTCGAAACAGCGTGGGTTGCCGGCATTATCCATTGTGCAGAGAGCAGGAATTTTGCCAAGCAAAAATACTGTGTATTTACATTTTCTTTAAAATAAATGATGCAGGAAAAAGTCTCCAAAGAAGACATTTTTTTCATAACCTCATTCCTAATGCATGCTGAATAGGAAATCAAAGTTGTTCAGTAAACAAACCACTGAGAGGCCGGGAAGCCTGTTCAAAGATGCAAACGCCCTCCAGTCAGAAAGGTCTGGGTTCAAGTCTGACGGAGGATTGGTGGAGGGCCCTCCTCTCCCCTGGAATTGTGTCCCCATGGCAAAAGGTCTTCAGTGGATAAAGCTCCCAGCATCTTGGTGACTGGGCAAAGCCAATCTATTTAAAGTAAACAAGCTCTGGGAATTCATATCCTTCTCTCTCTCTCTCTCTCTCTCTCTCTC